>JBBPLT010000271.1:0-35590 GCA_038089955.1 Strobilomyces dryophilus | reverse complement strand
GTCTGGATCAACTGCACGCCGTTCAACTGGGGAGGGGCGGGAGAGTCGGCAGTCTGTGAGCAGCAGCCCGTGTGCTGCCAAAACAACACTTATGTGAGTCTTGGGACCGGTCATCTCGCCCAAGCCGCGTCTCAAACTGTTGAACGTAGGAAGGGGATGGCAGCGTCTTTGTCGGTTGTTCTCCGTTCAACTTCAACTAGACCTTCGTTTTTCGTCGATTCTCCTGCAGTCCAGACGTGTTTTGTGCCTCGTTTGTTTTTCTTGTAGATATGGTGGGCGCGTTTGAGCCCATGTTCATTCGTTTGTCAGTCTGGGTCGTCTTGGTAGTCGTGTAGCTTTTCGACGCGGACACGCGTCGTGGATTTGTGAATGGAACGCGTCTGAAGGGACTTTGATCGGGCGACTCGCCTCAGCGTCCAACTCCTGAATTTTCTGAAGATGCAAACCCGTTCTACATGATGGCAGTCTTTTGAAAACTGATCGCGTCGAAGTGTTGCGTGCAACAACAGCAGGTTCTCGCCTCGTCTCACCGAGTTGTGGAACGGTCAAGAACAACACCCAAATCCTATGCACAAGAACAGGCAGGTTGATCGCCCACCATCGGCCCGAAAGGTCTGCGCGCGTCGAGTGAGCTTCAATTTTGCCATCGATTCAGGCCTACTTCAGTAGGAAAGTGAAACGGGCTCATGACGTAAGGTCGGTAGAACCTGGAAGTCGAAATTCGAGTGAATTTCACGTTTTGATTAGGAAGGACTGTCGGAAAAAATACTTTGCTCATCTCAATGCCGCCGGCTTCCGACTGAGCCCACATCTACGGAACGGCTCGCAATAGCCGAAGCAAAAATGCAGGTAAAATGCCATATAAAAGTGCTTTGTCCACTCATTGAGCCTCGCGTAGCCCTCGCGAATGTCTCAAGAACATAACATGATATACTCTGCATTGCAGACGCAATCCACTCAAAATGCCTTACAATGGCCATTATCATGGCATTTGCGTGGAAATACATGGCCATATTTGGTGAATTTTGCCATTGTAATGTCTTATAATGCGAAAGAAAAGTTGTCAAGTCATTACATGTAGTGACAACGTTACCCAACTTTTTCCGACACCTGGTGGCTCGGCTACGTCGGTTGGCCTCGGCTAACCATTCAAACAGCCAGCAAGAGAATCGTCAAACGATAATGCTATATGTTCTGCTTTGCAGATGAAGGCCCTAGCAAGTTGTCGACGAATGAAGACCCGCCACAAGGCACAGCCGAAGGAAATTTCTGCGCCTGGATACTGACCATGACACGTGAGTTAGTCAAGCAAGCAGGCGGTGGTGACGCGTCCGTGGCCATTCGCTGTCCATCACCCAGAAGGACTCAGACGTAGAGTACCTCTACAGTTGCCGCCAGAAATAGATTCCCAGATATACCTGCCTGTCTTGCATCCTTTTCACTGTAGCTTAAAATGTTTTTGATCGGAGATATGGTTCCCGGCTCACTCATGTCTTGCCGGCCGTTGACTGAAGCTCCCAAAAACAGTCACTCGCGGTGCTCCGAAGCATTCTATCGCAAAGAGGTTGAAATAGGGATCGAATCGTACTCCTCGAAGACAAAGCGCGATAGGAATAATATGTTTGAATTGCTTAAACGGATAGAGGATCAGAGCGCTGCGGAAGAGGTCGGAGTGCTCCAAGACTCCGATGAAGATAGCGAGGAAGAGAGCCTTGCGAGTCGTTTCCTGCGATGAATATATCTGAGCTATTTTCTGCTACTGCACGCGAACGATGGCGCCACAGCCATTGCATCATCGCTTCACTCCGGTTGTCGACCGAAAAGGGGAGGAATAAGTTCTTTGATGCGAGAACGAACTTTTGGAGAGCGTTGACAACAAGACCATGCTTATCTTACTGGAGGACCCCGCTAAGCTTGTGCGACCTCGGAGAATCATTGCCTCAGGACAGACCACCGGGAGAGCGAAAACTCGCAGTGGTTTAGCAGATCATCCATTCGCGCTAATCATCATGGTGATATCCGACCTTAGTTCGCACTTCAGCCATCTCATATGCTCACCCGCTGCCGCAAAAGTAGCCGATATAATGTTGGCCTACGCCGCGCCAACTCCGTCTTCTCGTTTATATGCTCTTGCAGATGAAGTTCTGCTTTTGTCGAAACACTTGGGTAAGGAATCGTACTAGTCATTGGAAAACCGTTGGTAGGTTCTCCATGATCAGGAATTGTCAATGCCACCTTGATTATGACCCTAACAATAATATAGTCGTATTGTATCGGTTTCAGCATGTTTTCTGACGGACGCACGGTCGTAATACTTACATTGCCCTCGCTTGAAACGTCAGATCTTCGGATCGCACGAGCCCCGTGACTGGGAGGGTACCACATTGCTGTCGAGTGAGGACCCTCACAGTTCTGCCACAAACCACTTTTATAACATGTGTAGGTCGGGCTACATGCGCCTGCAACTCCCAAGCGCCCAACCTTTCCGTTTTGACGACGAACATGTCTTCTGCGACGAATTGTGGTAATGGCGGTGGCGCTGAGACGTACACTGGCCTTCGAATAGCATCCGTCTTCGTGATTTTCGCAACTTCCGCCTGTGGTACATTCTTTCCTGTTCTCGCCAAGAAGTCCCGTTGGCTAAAGGTGCCTATTGGTGTATTCGAGTCAGTCGTTTTGTCCCGTCTTCCTGCCCACAGCATATCTATCTTGTCCACAGGTTTGCTGAATACTTTGGCTCCGGAGTCATTGTAAGTTCGTTCATTCACATGTAGCAGCCCCTTCATACTCTGTACAGGTCGCGACCGCTTTCATCCATCTACTCGGCCCCGCAATAAGTGAACTCGGATCGCCATGTTTGTCGGCTGCATGGCAAGAATACGTGCGTGTACACGCACACGCTCCATCGTTCTCTCAAATAACCTATGTCACTAGCCTTATCCCCTGGCGCTCGCAATGCTCAGCCTTTACGGAATTTTCATAGTGGAAATCATCGCTTTCCGAGTGGGGACAGCAAAGCTCGCCGCATTGGGAATCAAGCATGGTACGTGTACGATATCGTCGCAAGGACACTACTCATCGCCATCGTAGACGCTCACGGGCACGGAATCGGCGCACATGCTGCTCATGGGCCGGAAGGCGCATTAGAATGCGAAAAATCTGTGGCTGACGTCGAGGCGTCTCAGCAAGGCGTTCTTGATGAGTCGGCGCTAGCGCAGATCATCGGCGTATTCATCCTGGAGTTTGGTGTTCTACTGCATAGGTGAACTTCCTTTTTTTTGCTGGTGAATATTTTTAATGGATGACATGTAGTTTATTGATCGGGTTGACGCTGGCAGTAGATCCGGAATTCAAAATACTCTTCGTCGTGATCGTCTTTCATCGTGAGTCACTGTCTCAGATGGCCAAAATATGACTAACGATGCCCTTGAGAAACATTCGAGGGCCTGGGTATTGGATCGCGATTGGCGTTCATGCAGTTGCCACCACGGCACAACTACGTGCCCTTCTGTGCCGCCCTTCTATATGCCATCACCACGCCTGTGGGGATTGCCACAGGCCTTGGTGTACGTAACACTTACAACCCTGGCAGCACAACAGCATCCATAGTCAGCGGTGTGATGGATTCCCTGAGCGCGGGGATTTTGCTGTACACTGGGTTGGTGGAGGTGGGCACGTTCCAGCCTCTTTTCGTAGACTCAACCGAACGCGAATCCCGCAGCTGATGGCGCACGAATTCCTGTTCAACAAGGAGATGAACAAGGCGTCTGTCTGGAAGCTCGCATACGCGCTATGTTGCATGTTGCTGGGCACTGGAATAATGGCGCTACTCGGGCGCTGGGCATGAGCTCGCATCCTCGATCGCACCACTTTACGATATTCGACTGTCGCTGGTCGTGTTGCCGTGTCCGTGGCGATGGTTGCACTACACACTAATCATGTACGGTTTCAATCTATTCAATGTTTGTTGTAGACGCCTATTGGCAAGCAAGTATTCCATCCTGTCTACCTCCAGTCACTGCAGTGAACAACAGTCATGATGTCCTCGGAATGCCGTCAAACCTTGAACTTAGTGTGTAGTATGAATGGATGCTGTGGTAGAGGGGCTGGGACCTGGGCCGAGGCGGAGCTTTGAGCCTCCAACGAATGACAGAAACCATCAGCATGGTATTACCTTACACCAGCTTGAAAGGGACGCACTATATATACGTGACCGTCGAAGTGAGATGCGCAGGAGGATGCATGTCGCCGGTAGGCTAGTGCCGTGGTATTCGGTTTATAACGGTAATGTAAATTTCTTCGATTAACACGACTTGTCGGAGACTGGCTGGCGCCCTCGTAGCAGAGTTGGATTCTCCTCCAATTTTGGACGAGAGTCGTCTACGGTCACCTGACTCACGTAGTAGAATGTTTGCATTTGTTTGCGGGGTCGAGAGCGTTGCGCGTGTTCGAGTTCGTATGTTCCCGTGTTGCCGCGTCCCACCACGTGGACATCGCCCAAACCCATGTTCTCATTGCGACAAACTAGAAGCTGTCTGCGTCCAATCACATCCCTGCTACATCACCTGACGGGATACTCACTCGCCATTCTCAGATAACTAAATATTCGCCAGCATCGTTTCCGATCGGCATGGACTCGATTTCCAAACAGACAGCATATGCATAGTTGCGTTTTACTTGTGATTGTCGGCCAAGATCTCGGCGGAAAGTCGATGGAAAGCCGTGCGTTTACCATTTTCCCGTTATGTGCGTTTTCGAACGTCCATCCCCATTGGTTCCTTCCTTGCCTACTGTCTCGGGGTCAACCTTGGGGTCTACTACAGCATGCATGTGATGCGACAGCGCCGATGCCGACTATCCCTGACGTGGTTTCCACTCGTACCATGTACTGATCGATGTTGCACAGGCGCCGGGTTTCGGACCTTTCCCCTCTATGATCATTCGCTTTCTCACCTTGGCTGTGCTTGGAATGGAAGACGCATCGACAACGTGTAACCTTTCAAGCTGTGGCACAGGTGATTAGCGCTGGCGGGCCAATGATTTCTAACGAATGACACTCTTTCGCGAGGAACAAGTTATCCACTCTGCAGGATCGGCTATCCCCGGGGGGCGACGGTCGGACAAGTCGTGGGGCTATGCTGGATGCCTCGTGATGGCGTTTGCTGAGCGTCGTTTGTATTGAGTTACGTGCTTGCACCAAATTGGGCGATCAAGCTGCGCCCAAAGACAAAAGCCTGCTACACGCGAAACTCCTGAGCGGACGGGACATACCCAAAGTCCAATGTAAGCACCTTTGATGATTTGTAGGACTAGCAATACTAACTGTCATCGAAAGAGGGACTGATGTCTATGATCTGCCTGATGTGTGGTTCTTCGCTGTTTGCTCGATCTGAAGGCCGTAACAGGGAACATCAACAGACCAAGGACACCGAAATAGCTCATCGCAAACCTTGATACAAAGATGGATGGCGTTTAATACGGGAATCCGCCGTCTACCTCTGTATTTAACTTGCTGCAACTGTAATGTAAGCTATCTCCCATCTCTTGTCCGCTTTGCCCACTCATGCATTTCCCCGGTCTGTTTATCCCAGGACTTCTACTCGCCTGTCTGTGGCTTTACTGGCATTGGTCCATCTTTCAAGGGAAGCTGCGTTTGATCAAGTGGGTGACGTCGATTGTGGTACAATGTCTTCGCAGCTCAACGACTTGAAGCAACCATGCGGGATATCGCAGCGCCGTGAAAAAGACCAGTATTTGGCCGTCTTTCTTTGGTTTAAGCCCCGAGAAGACCGTGACGTGGAAGGGAAGGTATGGCTGTACGTCATTTACGCCGACCAAAATATCGTATCTTCCACTTGCGTCATCCAGTATTTCGGGAGTTCGGATGGGACATTATCTCGGCGGTCTCGTGGTTCCCCCGTCCAGCGATCGCATTCTTCGTGGCGGACCCGGTTGCGCTCAAGGTGAGCGGGTAGCCCACGTCTCCATCGGCGAACGCGACTTCACGCGTATCCACGGACGACAGGAGATCACCCTTCGTAGGTGGAACTTTCCCAAGCACACAGAAGAATATAAGATTTTCGCCGTGTTCGGGATGAACCTCCTCAGCGCCGACGGTGACACCTGGAAACGACATAGGAAGATATGCTCGCCGTCGTACTCGGAGGTTTGTGCTCTTCTGCAGTGGGCCGTTCTTCCGTTGCTAGCACTGACACTTAATGTCGTTAGACAACTAATGTGTTCGTTTGGAAGCAGACGTGTCAGATCCTGTCCAAGATGTTTTCGGAATGGGGAAACCAATTCGAGTGCGATAATGTCGCCGAACTCACGTTTACTGTGAGGCCTCTCGAATGATACCTTGAAGCTGATTCTCCGACCCTCTTCACAGTTCGCGCTCAAAGTCATCAGCATTACCGGCTTCGGCATCCATTATGACACAGTTCCAGGTACTGGTCACAAGATGTCGTTTGGGGAAGCTATATTACACATAACGCAAGATGGATCTACGAAATTGATGATACCGGAATGGGCCATGTGGCTTACGCCGAGGCTGAGGAAGACGAAGCTGGCGTTCGACGAGCTTTGGAGGTACATGGATCAGCTCGTGGAAGACTATCACAAGATCGGATCGGGTTCGCAAGAACGCGATGACCTCTTCAGTGCACTGCTTCGCGCTAATGAAGCAGCAGAAGGAAGTGACGAACATCTTTCGAAAGAAGAACTCTTTGGTGTGTTTCCTGAATAAGAGTTGGACTGTAGAATTAAAATTGTACAGGCAACATCTTCCTTGGGTTCTTCGCTGGCCACGAAACTACGGCCGATGCGCTCGCGCTCGTCATCATGCAGCTGGCGCGTCACCCGGAGGAACAGGAGCGGTTATATAACCATGTAATATCCGTTCTGCAGTCTTGCCCAACACTTGTAAGCATGCCCATCCCTCGCGGTATACTTTCTGAACACGGACGGACCGAAACAGGAGTATTCTGATGCGCATCGCTTCACTCGTACTGTCGCGTATGTCTAGACGGACGGTGCTAGACTTTGATCGAGACTCACAGCCTCATTATCCAGGGTGATTAACGAGACACTTCGGATGTATCCGCCTGCTACTGGCCTACCACGGTATTGCACCCAAACGACGACGCTAACGTGCGCCGCGGCAAACTCGGCCGAAGACCGAATAACCGTGCCCATTCCCGAAGGCTCAACAGTGATGATCGACGTGCCCGCTCTGCACTACAGCGGTGAGCGCCTTGCGCGCACGCATCCACGGAGGGGAAGAACTAGCTCACGCCAAAAACGCAGAAAAGTACTGGAAAGACCCGCACGTGTGGAACCCGGATCGGTACTTGACGGACTGGAGCGCGGACGCGTTCGCGCCGTTCTCGATCGGTGCGCGGGCGTGTCTCGGCAGAAAGTACGGGGTCACGTCTCGGTT
The DNA here is from genome assembly GCA_038089955.1 of Strobilomyces dryophilus. NCBI lineage: Eukaryota > Fungi > Basidiomycota > Agaricomycetes > Boletales > Boletaceae > Strobilomyces > Strobilomyces dryophilus. The sequence goes on along the minus strand of JBBPLT010000271.1, from coordinate 28,152 downwards.
TCGTGTTGAGGGCTCAAAGCTCTTCTTTTGTTCTCCTTCTCGAATAGGTTCTTTGAAGCGGAGGCTGTCCCCATGATTAGCATGCTCGTTGCGCACTACGAGATTCGAGTCGCACCTGGATTCACGATGCGTCCTGGAGAGATCGAGGTCAAGTCGAGTTTGACTCTGCGGTGCGTGAATTCTTGTTGCCTTTCTTCGCGCGCACGTATAGACTTGGTCGTTCTCAGACCCAAGGGAATTCCTGTCGTATTCCACAGGAGGAACGATCCACCTGGGCCGGTTTCCGAGGACGCGTAAGGGCTGTTTCTCGACTGGGTTGTATGTAGGTTGGTTTTCTCCAAGGGCTGCGACTGTGATACGAGAGTGGGTGTATGGTAGGACGATTGTCTGATTTCGAAGTATAGGCTGGCTTGCAGGTAATGGATGGATGTAGGCACTGGTCAGAGCGGTATTGTATCCATGATCCTTGGTACGGTGTGTAATACTTCCTGAGTTCAGCCGATCTCGCGATTATTTGGACGAATTCACGATGAATTGCTGTAAGGAGCCACTACACCAGTACTCAAGGATCATACTGAGATGCAGAAGTAAACTCCCCTCAACGCTTTTGGCACGTTTCGACGGAGATTTCCCGCTTCCACAGTGGTCATATGTCTGGCGACCTTGAGAAACAAACGAATTACTGCCGCCTCAACGCCGATGCACGCGCGCGGCTTGAACGCGGCCGGTATGCGGCAACACGTACTTCAATTTGAAAGGACCAAATCTCAGAAACAGTAATACGAACGGTTCGACTAACTACATCTACTCTAAGTGCTTCTTCAGAGCCCCAACGACTTCAAAATCTCTGTGCTAAGCCTAAGCGCAGCGTCAGAGTCAGCCATGATTGCGTGCTGGAGCTGCTGAATTTTCGCGAGGAGGCCTCGTACTAGGTCAGCCTGGCCAGAGTGAATTAGGGGAGCTTTCCTTTACAATGGACGGAGGACACTCACATTCCGAAGTGCCGCTCGCAGAGACGCTGGCTCGAGTCGCTCGCCTCCATGGATCGTGCTGGTTCCATTCCCACCATCTGGTCCAAGGGGAACCGGAAGATCAACGTGGACTTGTTCAGGCTTCTTCTGGTGCTGTCTGGCGCCCAGATTGGGAACCCGATGACGGTCAGCTGCATGAGCACCGAGAGAAGCCAGCTGAGGCCAGCCATCAGAGTCGGATTCTGGTCGGTCCTCTGTAGTTCGAGAGGGCCCAATCTCGATCGGGGGAAGGGTTGGATACATGTCTTGTCTAGTGTTGAGTATTTTACGAGATGCTGGTGTGACCACGCCTTCTCGCTCCATGAAATCACCTCCCAGCATCGGGGACTGGGATCCCGGCTTTGTCTCGACATTACTTGAGGTTCCGCCGGACCCTTTGAGCCGGGAGACGGTCAGCATCCTCGTAGGATCACAAAAGAGTAACCCACCGGTGGGTCCGTGAGGTCCGTGGACACTTTCGGGAGTCCAATCTTCGGGGAGAAGCACAACAGTACTATTGAGCCCAGAACGACCTCCGTGTCCTAGCCGCGATCCCACCCTATATGGTCTGAGGATGTATCGGGGGTTCATGGTTTGCTTGTCTGGCCGCTGCTCGAGCTCGTGTTCCTCGAGATAGTGACCACACAGCGACTTCCATTGCAACCAACGAGGTGCCGGGCAGACAGGACACTTGTAGCAGAGAATCGGAGTCAACCCGGGAATGGGAATAGGAATGGTTTCTGGAAGATCAAAGACGCTGTCCTCGCTGGCTCCGTGAGAAGTGAGAAGGTGGGAGACGATCTGCCGGTAGACCTGCTTCTTCGGCATTGGAGAAGTCTGGATATCGAGGTCCTGAGCGTGATTCTTGGATCGTATGTGGGCACCGAGATAACTAGGAGGGTACAACTGGCCGCATTTTTCGCACACGAAGCCAAAGGGCCCAAACCGCATCTGGAGTCTCTGCAAAATGGGACAGTGGGTCGCGGGAGTCGAAGGGTATCTTTTAGTGGGGTCGAGATGGGATTTCTCCAGGCAATGAGGCCCAGAACTAGCCGAACCGTTGGATGGACGTGCAGAATTTGCTTCGTCCACTTGTGCTCGAAACCTTTTATTTGAGGATGGTCCCTCCGTAGGAGAGCTTTCAGCCGGTCGCTTATTTCGCAACAAACACGACGAGAGTAGGTCAGGGGAAGGCTGGCCATCTGGCTCAGATGCAGGATCCAAAGCTTCGAAACTCCCGGACTCCTGATCCGACTCCTCGTCGGACCGAGGTAGGTGAGGAGCAGCAAATGCTGCTTCAGGGTGAAAGGGAATCAGAGTTGGGCACCGGGTTTTACATGGGAGGATGAGGATACAGTCCATGACTGCTCTGTGGTCACTTGGAGGGTAAGCAGACATGGTCACCGCAGGTTTCAAAGTTTCTCGACTTGAGACGACAGTCGAAAAGGTGGTCTTGCGAGGAAAAAAAAGAAGCAGAGTGAAATAGGCAACCATGCCTACGTAACCAGCCTAGAATGACCATGATGGCCAGAGCTAGAATGGAGCCTCGAGCCGGAAGAAGGCCCTTGAATTACCATCTTGCAATGGTGGGAAGGTTTGAATCACTCCTGCTACCCCGCCACCCCGGACCGGCCGGGCCCATCTGCAAATCCTAAGCGCGGAACGAATGCTCGTTCAGACGAACAGAAAAGGAATAGCCCTCGTTTAGAGCTTAACGAGTCGCGTAGGTTCCCAAGAGCCAACTTGAATGATAGAGTGTAACGAGTCAGTTGCGAGAGTCCTCAAGCGATAACGTTATATACTCCCCGGTCCAAAGTTTTACGTCATGAGTATCACAGCCTAGTCCTCACCAGTGCCCGAACGAATGACGCACCACTTCGGTTGATGCCATCGTGGCTTCTGGAAAATACGTGTCCATCACCAGCCACTGAGCTACGCCGCCCGTCCTCCGTCATCCTGCCCGACCAGCATACGCAGACCATTGGCACGTATACCATCTCACCAAGGGGAACGGAATCACGGAATCACGAGTCCGTTCATCTCGAAGCGCGCATCACTGAGTCTGTCGAACGCGGGCACGAGCGTAAGCGGGCTGGAACGTTGCTACTGGCATTGAGAATGCGGAGTTAGTCAGCGCTCGAGATACAGCGGTGAAAAACCAGACGAAGCCGGGGACGAGCCTGCCAGTGGTGAGCACGGGGTTTATGATCAGAGTGCCACGTCCTTGAAGCTTGAAGGTCAGGTTGTTTATCCTATGTCGAGTGCCTGAAGGGGTGAATATATTGTCTATCTCGTGTACTATCTCTCGGTCTCGTCACGGGGCATGGATGTGGTGTGAGACTCAGATTGGTCGGCTGATCAATGATCAACATCCGCGCCAACACGGCGTACTGTGACGCTGACGACGATAACAGATCGGTTTTCTGAGGCCTAAATCGAAAGCAGTTATTGCGCGTCGGTCGCGTAGACCACTCCGAAAGGGCGCAGTTCAAGGGACTCCGAGTCGGAGATTGAAGCCAGGTTGCCTTCTAACATGCCTCCGTCCTCACATCGAGTAAGTATACATACCTTGGGTGAAGGGGCCGGGCTTATCAACCCATATGGAAAGCTAATAGAGATCAAAGCCACCGCCGTGACGGCGGCACACGTTCAAGTTGCGCTTACTTTTCCTTCTAGCATGCACGCACTCCGCAGTATCATTCTTCCTTTCCAATCCGCTCCAACTTTGCATGCCTCTGCCAGCTCCGGAACGTGTGAGATCAGGCCAGATCTTGCCTATCATACCGAACGAGATATATCTTCACATATTCGAATGCATCGCACCACCTACGACGTGTCGGTCAGCAGAGCAACTTTGGATGTTCACAGACCTCTATAGCGTGTGCAAGCATTTTTCCAATTTCTGTCTTCCCCGCGTATACGAAATCATGGACTTTTCTGGGGTCATATTCAGCAACGACAGCGCGTAGTTCAGGTCCTTTCACGAGGTTGCTTCCTACAAGGCTTTGCTTGCAAGTTCGCTGTGCTCTGGAATCGCTTCGGAGACACTACTCGCCCTTATCCTTGCCAATGTGGTTAGAACATGCTACTTCTCGCGCTGGAATTCGGACAAAACAAGATCGGCCCACCGATAGATCAACTACTCGGATCTGTCGCCACATACCTCGCTGGAACGACACACATGAAAATATCCGCGAGCTCCACTTTCTGGACATCGTCGCGGATGCAGTACACTTGAATGTGGCTGCGACTCTCTCGTCGCTCGAGGAACTTTCGTTCGGTCGCTGCCATTTTCCTCGGGTGGGCTCGGACTTCGAACCGGAGAAGAGTGTCAAGGTATCTCGTCTTCGGGCGGCCCTGCTTCCAATGCGATCGGATCGAGCACTAAACCATGGCCAACTAGCAGCCATCCTTGCACAAGCACCCCAATCTCTCGAAGCACTGCATCGCCTCCTCGATGTAGACCCTTTCAGCGTATTTAATAATCCTGTATGGAAGAACCTAGCCCTCCTTCGCTCGCTCAGCTTGACGGTCAAGGTTTTGGGTCGCGATGAATTACCACTCGCAGCTGAGTCCATCGATTTCATTGAATGTCTGATGGTCGCCTGATCCATGCCACAGGCCCTCTCAGCATTGGAAAACACCGATTTTTTTCCTAACCTACAGTTATTCATGCTGACAGATGACTGGTACTCCGAAGAGGCCCCTATAGAGTTCGACGTATCGTTCATGACAGACTAGGTCCTCCCTCGCCCCTCAAGTATATATGTCTTCGCGCGATCGCTGTCAATTGCAAGGACATGAACCCACCTCGGATATTTTCACGTACGGCTGACCGTAGACTGTGATTTCGATCGCGTCGTGAGCACGCTTTGTATCTGGCTCTGGTTACCTGTTTGTATGCTCGGGCTTCCATGAATCTTAGACATGTTTCTCGAACCTTTTGATCGTTCCTTATCACATCTTCTTACACTCTGCCGGGGCGTTCACTTTGTTTTCTTGACCTCACCTACACATGATCTGCCGCCTTGATCATTCGTCCGAGTTGGCGTCGTTGTGCTTGAAGTTCCTTGCGAGCCGACGATTCGCAAAGGCAGGCATGTAAGCAAGAAATGTAGTTGATAGTAGGGCCTGCATAGGTATGTATATAGGTCACGGCATATAGGATTATAGGCTGGCCCTGAGTGTACGCGGCGGCTCTGCGCGGACTAAAGGCCGACGCCGTATCCAAGAAAGAGAACAGAATCGCAGTCTAGGTATGAGGCCCGGTTTCATCGTTCACGTTCAAGTTCAGTCGAACAATTTCCATTACCTTCTGGTGCTGCCCCCCATGCTTTCCCGCCGAGATCGGACGTTTATCGTATCACAGCGAGCCGCCGACAGACTCCATCGTCTATGACATGACGCAGCCGCAAGCGATTGGTCAAATGAAAGAACAGCATGATCCGAGGGGGGGGAGAACTCACAAAAAGAGACGCGGCCGGACCGTCGAGGATCGCCAGTTCCTCGGGAGTGAAAGGGAGGCGTGGGATGACCAACGTCCGAAGCGGGACGAGCAACAGGATGACCACCGGAAACGCGATCGCAGCTATGCGTGGACGGACGTGCGTCAGGCACGCAAGTCACGGGCACACCAAAACCCACCGATCGTCTGCGTAACGGCGAATGTCGCACCGAAGCCGACAAGCTGGACGGCGACGAACAGGACCATGCGCGACCTGCGCACCTTGCGGAGGGGCTCGTTGGGAGGGGTGAGAGACTTGTCTCGGAGGAGGTAGAGCAGCTTGAGGGTGATGCCGTTCCCTTGGAGCGCGTCTGCACCCATGTACCAGCTGTAGCACGCGCGTTCAGCTACTCTATGGCGAGGAGACGAGCGAGCGAGCCTCACAAGAGCCCGGCGAGCACGCCGCTAGGAATGAGATGGAGGAGGTGCAGAAACGGAGTGCTGAGGAGGGCGAGACAGAGCGCCCCCTGTGCGAGGTTCGACACCCGTTGTTCCACGACGGCGACAGGAACGGGGGATGCATCTCGGGCGCTCTTTTCGGGTCGTTTTTCACCTAAACAGGGGGAGCTGCCGTTTTCAGGTGGCCGTGATTGCCCTTCTTCGTCGTCCGACTTCTTCGGCGGGCCTCCCGTAACAACCAGAGAGTTCGTATGGATGGGTGCCTGAGGGATCAATCCATTCGGAGCGGGAACGCCAATCAGTCCAGCGATGAAAGTCGTTATTCCCAGCAGGAAAAAGTCGTAATGAAACCCTGGAGGCTTGCGCAAAGGAAATTGCGTGCCTTGCGCTATCAGGGACTGGAGTCGAGATTAACCTCTCCAAGTGATACATAAACAAGACGTACAGATACGTTGTGGTCGAAAAAGAACAAGATCCACAGCACGATGCCAAACGGGAGAGCTACACCTACCCATTTACCATCGAGTTCCCAGAACCGAACGAGCCATTGTCGTCCATTGGCTGCCTGAAAAGAGAGACCCACTTGGAGAGTGGATGGGTGCGCGGCGTGGAAACGCCCCCAATATGCCACGCCAGAAGCAGCAATGAGCGATATTGGCATGCCGTAATCCTGGAGGAAAAAACGGACCACCCGATGGAAATAGAACGACTTCGAAAGCGCTTGAAATAGGAAGGATGAAACAAGCATCAACAGTGCCAATATGATGGAGACGAATGCGCCATCGTTGGAGTCGCCGCCGAACTGGCGGGTGATGACTTGCACGCCGTACTGAAGGTAGACCCACGAGACGTAAAATCCAAAGGTATCACAAGAGAAGAGGGTAACGTATTTCAAAAAATTACACCCTGACCTTGAGCATAAGACGTCGACTTGTCCGAGGATGCCATTGACAGACTCACAGTTAAGTATGGCAGTAATCCAATGGATGATGGCAGCCCAGAGGTATACCCAACCGACGAAGGAGAGGTAATTGGGCGGGTTTGGCTGCTTTTGAATGATGTCATATATTGTCTTGTTAAAGACGGTGATGGGACCTGGATATTCAAACACGAGTCGGTTCGATATTTGCTGGAGGGTGGACAAGCGAGCAAGGCACACCTGTCACTCCGGCGATGGTCAACGGCTGTGCTCCGAATACCGAGAATATGAACGCCGCCATGAAAGAAGAGATCAGAACCTCTGTCACGCCATATTGATGGGTGGTTTCTATCAGGTCCAAAGAAAAGGCAATCCCGGGCAGAACGCTACGCCACAGGTCAGGGGTCTTCCAGAGGTACAGCATGAGAAGCGCACTTTGCAAAGAATATTAAAGTGGTGGCAGGAACAACTCTATAATTCCAGGCATCAGTCCAGTCGCTGAGGTACCACGGTGCGCGGGCGCGGACGTCCTGGACGATTCCTGCGCCGAGCTTGCGGACAAACTGTCTGAGGAAGTATCGCCCGGAACCATTACCAGGCAGTGTGATAGAAGTGTCCGCTGAACGAAGACCGGGCGCAGTATCTCTGTCACCCATGGACCCAACCCCGATGGCCTTCATGTCACCACAGGGTATGGTGGATGAGTCTATGAGATAAAAATCCATGTAAAACATTCTGAGAAAATCTATCGAGTTCTTGAAACATGACGTAATTTGCCTGCAATGTATAGAAGCTAAGCGCCGCTGCAAGGCAGGATGCGTTACGTCACAGGTAAAAATGCGAGTCGCGGTGTGGTCTCGGACCGGCGGGTGCACCAGTTTTGCACAGTAAGTGGGCCTGGATTCAGGACGAGGACATTTGCCCGATATCAAATGACGAGAGCTCTTCTTTCGCGACATGTCCGAAATAAATAAATAAATAAAATGTCTCGGCGTCCCTAATTAGCAATCGGACAAAATGATCGAGCGCGCTCTTCTTGCCAGTGCCACTTTGCTGTCTCGGTGTTCTTTGCGTCGGCACGCTTGTCCTCGCTCGCTCCTCGCCGCTCGAGCGCGTTTTCGTCGTGCGTATTCTCTCTCTCTCTCTCACCGTCGCGTCTGATCAGATTGCCATTCTCAGTGGGACTGGTTTCCCCCGCAGTATCTGCTCTTCTTTCCATAGTAGCCCGCCTACGCTAGCGAATGGCTCTTGTCTCTATCCATTGACAAATCTCATTTCGATCATTCAGAAACGCACTTCCCCCCCGGGGCGTCGCGTTCATACACTCCTCGAACCCACCTCGCACGCACTCCTTTCCGTTTCATTATCCTCGTCATGGGGTTCGATTCCCCGCAGGTTCGCCTTCGACCCCCAAAAGGACCATCGGCGACTTTGCAACGCAACTCACATATCGTCCGAGCGTCCGTCCTCGAGACGGCTCTCGAAATCGGTTTTGGACAGAACACCACCGTCGCTAATTGGATTTTCAACAATCCTCTCCCCGAGGAAGCAGAGGATCTACAGTTTCAGTCGGATGACCCAGACCAACTCGACACTAAACCCGATCCTGACCCTACCCCACACGTCGCTGAAGTGCGTACTCTCCTCTTGTTCGCTACGGTTCCGTTGATGTGAAATTCATTCTTCCAGGTAGCAACGCCCTCCCTCACTTCGGGCTCTAACTCCACCTCGGACGAATCATCTTCCCTCAATTCTCCGGCTAACGGCGCTCCCAGTGCGGCCATCACTATCCAGGTACATTCACACAAGCCGAGCGTCACAGAGCCACCATACGTCCATTTCGACGACTTTCCTTCGGATCAGCTACAGCTTTTTTCCCCGTCTACTCTATCTCCTCGCGGTGCGCATCATGCAGGAACCAGGGGTAACCCGGTGGGAAAACTCCCTCGAGACACAGAGCGCTCGCGCAGCCAGGACGACAGTTTACGTCATGTCCACCGCCGTCAGAGCCGTAACAGCCCTGGACCTGCCGATACTGGCTACGCTAGCGAGGGACAGTACCTTTCAAAGACAAAGGGAAAGGACAAGCCTGGAAAAACTAAGAGCAACAAGAACTCAAAGTCTAAAACTCTCGACGCCAACAAGTCCGGCGAGAAAGATGGAGAGTATGCGTCCGATGGCGGCTATCTGTCAGCGTCTTCCAACAAATCTCTGGGAATGTCACCTGGCAGGGTTAAAGCTCGTGCAATGGCTTTCTTCCGCAGGCGACCAAAGAAGCCTGCACGCGCAAGCGACGAGGAGGAAGAGGATTACATACCTCCCGTACCAGCGATACCCGTCCTTCCGAGATCCTCGAGTCCAAAGCTACTTGAACGGAGGACGGTATCGTCACCGGCCCGACCTGGTTTCTCTCCTTTGACATTGAATATGACCAGTCCGCCTGCATCCCCTCCCAGGCGACGAGTTAGCAAAAGTCCACCGCCCGCTCATTCGAGCACTACTGTACCACAGCAATCGGGTCCGGTTTCTGTGCCCCAGGCCACATCTGCGTCGACTCCCGCCGTATTGACCCCCGTTGCTGCCGCTGTGGCACTCCCACTTCCGCCCTCTATACCTAGCACTCCCCTCTCAATCACCTCTTTTTCTACTACATCTTCGCCGTCAGCACTTGCAGGGCCCACGAAACCTCTTGCAACTTCGTCATCGAGACAACATCTTAGTATCCCTCCGCCCGCCCCCCCGCCTACCCTTCCTCTGCCTCAGCTACCCCCCCCTTCACCCGTTAGGATGTTACATCCACTGCCAACAACACCGGCTACACCATCCAGAAAAGGTGCCCCCACACGCCCAATACCCGTAGTGCCAATGAATGCAGCATCGACACGGCCACTGACCCCGCGTGGTGCCGCATCTCCCTTCAGACCTCTTCTCTCCCCTAGGGTGGTACCTACGGGTACTCGGACTGGCGAAGCTTCAATTACTTCCGAGAACGACCAAGTCAATGACAGAAAGGTCAATGGAAGACAGCGATCTGGAACAGCTGGCATGGGAAATGCGCCCGCTTTTCTGCAGCGGAAGATCCAAGCCCCATCCCCGCGGCACCCTCCACCTGATATGCCGTTGCCTCCGTCGCCTCGTCCGACCCAAGGTGTACGCCCTCGTACACCGAGTGGGACACCTTCAAAGTTTCATGAACATTTCTCATCCATCTCCACGCCATTTTCACCTATCCTGACACCATCCAAGTCCAAGAGCCCTTCGCTAAGCACAGCTACGCTTTCTGGATCCTCTTCTGGACCTTCTATACGATCATCACATGTGTCGTCGACGTCAGAGCGCAGCGAGGATCCGGTGTCTCGCGATCGGTTGAACCCAATGGAGTATTCCCGCCCAGCCACAAGCACGTCCAGTATGTCGGAATCAAGCTATGGCCAGCCCATCTCGTCAACGTTTGGCAGATCGTTCGGAAAGTCTGCTATGGACCCCAAATCGTACTTTTCAGATCGAAGCGATGTCAATTTGAGTGTTTGCTCGTCCATGAGACACCATGACGACGGCAGTATCACCACTTTCGACAACGACGACGACGACGACGATGCCGCACCGAAAAGCTGTTTCGATGATGATGATGCATCGGTGTACCCATCTGATGATAAGACCGCTGGCAGACGCACGATGTACCTCTTGGAACATGACGAACAGGATGAGAACGGAGACGAGGTTGTAATCAACGGGAGCCGGTACTGGGGTGGTCAAGAAGTACCGCCTCCTGTACCTCCTCTGCCCCCTCTACCTACTCGGCCTGGCCCGGGTTACTTTTAACCGACGCTTTGGGATTGCGCACGTTTGACTCATTTTTGGGGTTCTTTTTACGGTGACACGTTCTCAGACGTCTCCGGAACAGTAATTTATCATGTTTATAAGTGCCATCTATTTTGCTTCTTCGGATTTCCCTCTTGCTTTTAGCCGTTTTCGTTCTTGAGCCTTCCGTTCGTTTACTGTCGTGGTTGGTTCTCCCTTTCTTGTGTTTGATGCAGTCCCGACGCGATCTACATAATTCATAGACGGTACTTACTTCAAAGTGGCCATTGCTCGAGGCAGTCCTTAGTAGTCTATATTGGCAAACAGAGGTCGCTCTGGCATCGGTTCACTTGGACATGAGCGGGACCGATGAACATAGCGAGTTGTGCGTCATGGCACTCGGCCGCGTTCAGGTGCTTCGGTGTGTACTTCTCGTGGCCGATCCCGAGTTGATCGCGACTTCTGTTGGAATCGCCGGTGAGAGCGGGACCTGTGTCGAGAAAAGGCGACGGGCGCAACAAGAACGTAAATAATTAGGAGCGAGAGGCGAAGCGATCGTCCTCGGAAGCAGTGACTCGCGGTATGTAGTAGTCTGGTAACCAGACCGTCTATGAGGCAAGCCGTCGATAGACGCTACTAGGAAGTCCGACGGCGCACTGTGAACAAGCGAGGGAGAATCCCCGTGGGGTGCAGCTCGGACTCGGTTGAACTGACAGCGATTCGAGGTGGATCGGCTTCGACAGCGTACGAGAGCGATTATCTCGGGATTGCGACGCGCGCGGGCGTCGTCCGATGGGGTTGACTTTGGGGACGTTAGGTCAGTGACAGGGCTCTCAGGAACTTCTCGCAGAGATGCCGAGCACTCTGGGTCTTGGCAGAGCCTCGAGAAAGGCTTAGGGAGGGAACTTGCATAAATTTTGACGTCAGTAGGCGCTGGAAGGCCAACCGATAGGAAGGTGGAGAAAAAAACAATACGCCGAAGGGGAGTCGAACCCCTGCCGCTTGCTTGGAAGGCAAGCATGATAACCGCTTCACCATCGGCGTGCACCGACTTTCCATATACGTGCATGCCCATAAGCGTAAATCTCTTCCATCGCCGGCCGCAGTTCTTCGTGCGTCTGCTTGCGCCGCCTCTCTCAAACGCACTCCCGAATACCCCGACTTCGGCGGCAGTCCTCTCCCTTTCGTCACTCTCGCGATGTCGCTGCAACACTTTGGCAAGGGCGCCCTGCGGGTCGCAAAAAACTACACCAAGGGCTATTCGGACACGCAGGCAAAGGTGCGGGACGCCACGTCCAACGATCCGTGGGGACCCTCGGGCACGCAGATGAACGAGATTGCGCAGTTGAGCTACAATCAGTGCGTCGTCGCCGCGTTCCCCCCCCTCTCGCCGGGGACGAGCCCTTGACCGTTCTCGCACAGGAACGACTTTGTCGAAATCATGGAGATGCTCGATAAGCGACTGAACGACAAGGGCAAGAACTGGAGACACGTGTTCAAGGCGAGTGTCTACTCCGCGCGCCGACATGCGTCGGGCTGAATGGGGAGGGATCGTTGGCAGTCGCTCACCGTGTTGGACTACCTGTTGCACGCGGGCTCGGAGAACGTCGTGCTCTACTTCAAGGACAACCTGTACATTATCAAGACGCTCAAGGAGTTTCAGTACGTGGACGAGGACGGCAAGGACTGCGGGGCCAACGTGCGGCAAAAGGCCAAGGACATCTCCAACCTCTTGAGCGACGCGGGCCGCCTTCGGGAGGAGCGACGAAACCGCGCGTCCATGCGTGATCGCATGATCAGGGGCCATCGGAGCATGGACGAAGACGAAGAAGGGATGGGAAGGAGGAGCAGCAACCCCCCGCCTCCGAGAAGAGGCCAACCGAACAACCGGGACGACGACGAACTCAAGCGGGCCATCGAGGCGTCGAAACAGTCGCTCGCCGAGGAGCAGGCTCGACACTCAGAGGAGAACGACATTCAACGCGCCATCCGACTCAGTGAGGAAGAGGAGGCCAGACGAAACAAGGCCGTCGAGGACTCGAACGCTGCTGCGTTGTTCGATGATCATGCACAGGTGTATGTGGATTCCCCTGGCGGTCGATGATGTTCCCTCTAATCTCCGTCGACGACCTAGAGCGCCACTCGCCAATGGCTCCAACAACCCATTCCCGATGGTTGATCCGTCGTCATATGCGACTGGCCTCCAACCCCAGTTTACTATCCAGCCTCAGTATACGATGCAGCCCCAATTCACTTCTTTCAATCCATACCAACAACAGGCACAGCAAGAAGCGATGCAGGTACTGCGATCTGATCGAATACTCGGATCGATGTACTCATTGAGCAACAGGCAGAATATATAAGACAACAGCAAGAGTGGATGCGCCAGCAGCAGGAAGCACAGGCTCAGCAACAAGCACAGGCTCAAGCTCAAGCTCAGGCATTACAGCAACAGCAGCAAGAAGAGTGGTTCCGTCAGCAACAGGCTCTACAGGCACAGCAACAGGCACAACAGTTGTTTGCTCAACCTACTGCATTCGGGTGCGTTGTATGCTCCAAGTCCGTTGCATCAGCTCTGACTTGGCCGCTTGCAGTTCTAACAATCCATTCGCACCCTCCGTTTCCCCGTCACCTGTGTCACAACCTGCTCCCCCTCAAGTCAACGGAACTAGCCAGGGTCCGTCTTTCAATCTCCAGGGGACCTATGCAAACTCTACTGCCCCGTCGTATACTTCTGCGCCTTCACGTGCCTCTGCGCCTTCGCCGGCACCGACTTCGTCAAGCTCCCAGTCGAAACCAGATGGTTCTTACGCGAGCGGCGCAGGAAGGGTGCCGACGCGTGCAGACCAAGAACATACACACCTTGCGAATCTGTTCGCAAACCGCGACGATGGCCAGGATACCTTTGGAAACGTCGGCGCTCTGCGGTATGGCCAAACACAGGCTGGTCGTGTCGCCGCGCAGAAGACAGGTGTTGGCGCGAACAACCCGTTCGCCCTGCACCAGCAGTCGCAGCAGCCACAAAATACAGAACAACCCTTCTTTTCTATCTAGTACGGATGTGTGTGTGTGAGGGTGTTGGCTACTTGTAAATAGCTGGGCTCCGGTCAAGTCGTCGTTCCTCTCCTGCTCGTTTTCTATCCCTCTCTACGTTAGTACCGCGTCGGAATATGATCTAAATCCCAAACATGGACGCGTCGCCGAATGACATCATACATTACTCCTGAGGCTCCACTTCTTTGTTTTCTCGACTGCTCGACTGAATCACCTCGAACGAATCATGGCTGGCGAAGCAGACGCTTTCATACTTTTAGTGGCGAGTGTTCTGCAGCTCGTGCTCATAAGCGTCGATCTGACCGCTTACTAGCTCGCTTTCATTTTCCCTCCCGCGGCCGTTGCGATGCTCGCGGGATGCGGTGTCGACCTCTGCATCAACTTCTTGTTGACATTGTGCGTTTCGCTCGTCTCCGACATCGTTCGTTTGACAGACCAGTCGATTCCGACAGGCTTGGCTGGTTCCCGGGATGTGTGGTATGCCCCTGTCGCATGGCGAACCCCTCGCGCGTTGGCTCACGTTGTCCTCCAGCACGCGTTTTGGCTCATCCTCAAGCGAAGCGAGGCCAACGAGACGTACGGGTACAAAAACTGGACGTGTGAGTTTCCCCACGAAACGTGCGCTCTGAGCGTCGCTGATGCCGCCACCGCGCAGACTCGGGCATGGGCAAATACGACACCAGGGGTCCGAACGCACCGATCAACGGCAAGGCGCCCCAGCCACCGCCGCCTGTCCCTCCGCCTCAGAAATCGGATCAAACCCCTGTCGATCAAAAGAGCCCCGCACCTGCTCCCGCGGCGAGTACGTCTGTGGACAGTTCCGCGGTCCAAAAGCCGGGACCGTCTGCGTCGACCGACCAGAACAAGTCGAGCAAAGATCAACCGCAACCCCCGCTGCCGCCCCCGCAAGCAGCTACGGAACAGAAACAGGCAGAGGTTACCGCCCCACAGGGGGTTTGACGTGATGAACGGTAGTTGTACGATCTGCAGTCGTCAGTCTGTGACGTCGGATTTTCTTCTTCTTCTTCTTTCCTTTGCTTTTTCTTCGTTTTACCCATGTCTCACATACACGCGGCCTCTGGTAGCATTGCCAAGTACACGAGGCAAATCTATGTCCTAGTGCCCGCCGTAGAATGCTAGTCCCGAGTCGTTGGCCGTGTTTGTGTCATTCTCCAGCCATGAACTGTAGAGCGGACCTCTACGTCTCCCGTGTCCTCAGGGAACATTGGCTACGAGTGATCAGGGCGTGGTGTGCTGGGCGGCCGAATTTGCGACTCACTGGAAACTTCTTGGTGTATATTTCTTCGCAGTTCCAACCTCTTTGGAGAGCCATGGTGAAAAAATCGAGGTCGCGGTCAGCCAGGTGTGGTCGATGATGCGTATAGAACACGAGGACGCATGGTGGTGGTTTGACAAGCGATGTGCTGGTGTCGTGACATCCACCAGGTAGAGGCTTGATGCAGAGCTCGCACGAAGTGAGCAGCGCCTCGTGCTGGATCGATGTGATGAGCATTGAGCATGACAGGGATGGCGACATGTGAAGCGCGTACCTGAGAGTGGTTGAAGATGAGATCCGAGAGGATGATCAAGTGAAATCCCTGCCGCGACGCACGGTCTCCGGGCAACGCAGCAAAGAGGGCGTCGACCGGCTTTCCCCAGATGTAGCCCTGGGAGTTGGACAAGGTTTCGGACTCTGGTCGTTGAAAGTCGATGAAAGGACGCGTCACCTGTGTCGTCACGCTGCTGCTCCTCTGCGCTCCATGGACGTTCTGCCGGACGTTGTAGGCGAGGTTCTCGATCAGCGCCGCGTCTGGATAGTCTGTGAGGACGACCTGCCAACGACCGCGGTCATCGATCGTTGAACGCCAAGAATCGAACGTCGGACACTCGCTTTCGCCGCGCCGTTTTGAGCTGCCACGATGCCGGGCAGGCCACCGCCCGCGCCGAGCTCCAACACGAATCTGTCGCGGACGAGGTCGTGGTGGGAGTCGAGGTACGAAGCGAAGGCGATCGCTGCGTTCCACCTGCGAGGCGAGATGACGCGGAAATCGCACGTGCGCGCATAGGAGCTCACAGGTGGTGTGCCCAGAGGGGGTGGGAGCCGACGAGTCTGATGGCGATGTCGGTCTGGCCGGGCCCGCGCGAGTACGTGGACGAGGTGGGCTCCGGCGTCGGCGGGCGCGGCGGTTCCTGACATCAAAGGTCGACCATCATGGTCGACGCACGGTCTTCGCGACGCTGCGAGGTCACTCACGGTGAACACGGCCCCAAGAGACAAGTCGCCCTCGTCGTCGTCGTGTTCCGGCATGGTGGCCGGGGATAGGGTGGCCTGGGTAACGGGGTCACACCCGTTCTACTTACTACAAGTACGTACGCTCCCCTTGAAATTCGCCGTCAACCGAGTGGCAGCCCAGAAACGATCAGTCACCGGCTGGTCAGCGACTAGCGATGTGTCGCACAGTTGCCAAGGCTCTGTCCGAATCACTGAACAGGCGCTGGAATCGCCTCAGGTCCCAGGGCCGCTCGCACGATCGAATGCGTAACCTTCTCTGCTTCTCCTCCTCCACTCTTCAAGTCCTCCGAAGTCGGCTCGTCTCACTGGCGTTGCTCTGGATTTTGGTAGCTGCGCTGAACCACCTCGACGTTCCCTTCCATGGATACCAATGAAGACGGCTCCTGGCCGCACAACATCCCAGTTTTGAGCCATTCGTACAGAGGCTCTTCATCCGCGATCGACCTCTCGGGCGCTGGACTAGGCATTCCGACCGACACGGACGATGTGGGCTACGCTCACAGGCGCTTGAGCTGGACCAGTCCAGAAGAGACGGGGTCAGCCCATCTGACAGTCCCTGAAGAGGGCTTCGAGTCTTCGGTGGACCATCCCTTACGGAACCCGCACGACCAGGACGCGTCTCGTACCTCGCTGCTGGACGCAGACGCGGACGGTGCTGCGGACGCGCGTCTCATAGGCCAGGCTGAACCGGAAGCGGGCGGTCGTTGGTCGGGAGACTCGTCTGGCGATCCGGAAAGCTCTGCTGGGTTCCCGTCGCGGTCTCGAAAACGCCATCTCTCCCCCAAAGGGTCTTCGTTCGCCAATGCCTTTCGTCAGGCGTCGATGCGCGTCGCAAACATTCCAGGGCATAGACCCTACGCTCCGATACAGGAAGCCGGCGAAGACGCGGAAACCGGTGCACAGCTGGATGGCGTTAAAGAAACGGCGCAACACGACGTCGGAGAGGGGGAAAGGTTCGATTATCGGACAGCGCTACCAACGCCCTTGCGAGGATGGGCCCTCGGTTTTCTAGGACCGACGAGTTCTCTCCGTCTCCGACTGTATAAATTGCTAATACATCTGTATGTGTCGCGTGCACTGCGTCTCCCCTCGCTTAAGATTATCATCAGGTACGCTGAACCAACGATACTTGCTCTGATCCTCCTCAATGCGGTCGCCTTGGTGGTGCAAGCCTCGCGAAACTTGGTGTTGGCTTCCGCGGAGGGCGAAGCTCGAAGTTCTGACAAGGGATACTTCCATACTTGGGAGGATTTCGTTCTCTTCGTCCTCTTCGTAGTCTTCACGTACGTTGTCACACTTACTCCTTATTCGCATCCTCGTTCATCTGAAGTAGTGTCGAAGCCTTGGGTCGCATATGCATTTCTGGGCTGCTTTTAGATCCAGAGGTGCCTACTTCGTCTTTGTTCACATTCACGTTCTCGAAATCGACTCGCCTCGTGTCTGCGAGTTTGAATCTGGGCTCTGCCGGCGATGCACCCTTGAAGCGATCTGACTCGCTTGCCCGGGGATATACGCTGAAGAGAGTTTATCACCGCGTGGCGAAACCGTTCTCTATATCACTATCCTCGCACGCACGCACCCCTTCATTACCGCATACGCCTACTGGTATACCCCCGACATCTCCTCTTCAAGATAATAGTCGCTCGGAAGACGCGGAAGAACCACCTGCGTTCTTGTCACGTGTCATGAAATCTGACGTTTTAGATTCTGATCCTAACGCTGTTATCTCCCTTCCGTTCAGACTCGACATGGAAATGGCGCGGAGTAAAATTGTACGAAATATTCCCTATCTCCGGCAGGGTTGGGGTAGGATCGATTTCCTCGCTTTGGTTGGATTTTGGGCGTCGTTTGGGTTGGCGACGTTGGGACTCGAGCATGGAACGGATCACATTGGGATATTTAGAGCGTTCAGCGTCCTGAGGACGGCAAGATTGATAGGCATTACGAACGGTACTACCGTGAGTAACATGCTTTTGGGGGGTTTCCAGAACATCGCTCATGCTGCTGGTCCAGACGATCACGCGTTCTCTCAAGATCGCGCGTCCTTTATTGGCGAACGTGCTATACTTTATCGTTTTCGCTGTGGTAGTTTTCTCGTGAGTCTTGGATGGTATCATACCGCTCTCTACTCACTCGTGCTGCACCAAGCGTTATTGGTGTGCAATCCTTCAAAACGTCACTGCGTCGTAGCTGTCACCTCTTGCTCGGCGCTGATAGGCAGGAGCCCATGCAGTTAGGACAACCGTGTGGAGGACATATCAACGCGACAACTTTGACGCGCTCCCCTTTTATACGCTTCGACGGGACACTGGGGAGCGTCGCAAAAGGGTTCATCTGTCCTTTGGGTCAGATTTGTCTGGTGTGTTTTATCAGTTGTTACTCCGAGTGAATTATACTCAACATCATGCAGGAAGGAGGTAATCCTATTGATGGTGTGCAAAGCTTCGACACAGTGTACTATGCGTTCCTTCAGGTGATTGTACTCGCCTCGGCAAGCACCGTGAGTCCCTCGGCCCCGACTACTGATTATATCTGATTTTGCCGCACAATTTACCAGTGGACGCGACCAATGTATAAGATCATCGCTTCTGAATATATGATCTCTTCCATCTTCTTCATTCTCGGGGTTCTAGTGCTCAACTTCTGGCTATTCAACTTGTTGGTCGCGGTGATCACAAACTCGTTCTCTGCAATCCGTTCTGGAACTAAGAAAAGTGCCTTCGGAGCAGCACCGTAGGCCTTCGCTTTCTTGTACATATTTCATGGGCTCGCTTATATTTGACCTCCAGACTCGCGCCTATCGAGAAAAAATCCGGGAAAGGTTGGTCCACAGCGACTCGACGTCACGTCGGCCGAAATCCTCTCAAGGTTTGGTGGATGTACACCCGCTGGTTTTGGGTGTCGCTGGCGCTCATTTCCCTCGTCATACAAGCCACGGTGACCGACGAGATGAGTGCGACCCACAAAGCAATCATCGACGTGGCCGAAAAAATCATCACGTTGGCTTTTGACATCGAGATCGTCGTTCGTATGGCCGCCGAGTTGCCTGACTGGCGGAATTTTTTCCTGCATGGCAGCAACGTGTTGGACTTGATTGTCGCGATTGGGTCCAGCATCATCCAGATTCCGGTCGTACACAACTCGGGGGTCTATCCATGGCTGACGGTCTTCCAACTGGTAAGGTTCTACCGTGTGCTACTGGTGGTGCCCAGAATGAAGCCCTTGATGGTACCTATGCGCCCCATCCTTTTCTGCAGGTTGTACTGAATCATGCATTGTTAGTTGACTGGCTTCGGGAACATGTACGGTCTCGTGCACATGACCTTGTTCTTGGTCCTCATCACGTTCCTCGCTGCTTTATTCGCCGTTCAGATCATCCGGGGAGATATGGAAGAGAAAGCCGCTGTGAACTTTGGTCAACTGTTCAACGCGTTCCTCGGCGTATACCAGATACTTTCCGGAGAAGACTGGACCGGATTGATGTACGAGGTGACAAAGGCCGAGCTGAAACTTGGTCAAGTGATCGTCGTCTGTATCTTTGTCTGCTGCTGGCTTCTCTTCTCGAATTGTGGGTATATCCGTTCACAGTTCGTACACTTCCTGCGATCTGACGCTGACGATCATCTAGTCATCGTCATGCAGATGTTCATTGCTGTCATCAACGAGAACTTCGAGGTGGCGGAAGAAGCCAAGAGAAACTTGCAGGCTTCCAAGTACTCCGAAAAACAGTCCCGGAGTCGATGGCCACACCTAAATCCCTATAGATGGTTCGAGAAGACAGCAACGAAGTCAAAGACTGAGCTTTCGTCTTCTTCCCCAATTCCAGGGGAGGGAGAATCGCCAGTTCAACGCGATGCGTCGCGTCGTGGGTCTGGCCGGGTTCGTTCCGTAATCTACACCCTGTATAGGTGCTGATACTCTCTGGCAGCGACGTTTGTCGAGCACCGACGACAGGCGTCATCTAGCACGTCGGAGCTCCTCGTTCGGTCTTCTCCACGCAATCTTCGCCGGTGGCAGTGAAAAAACGGAGTATGTCCCACTTCTTGAATTGCGCCAAGCGCGTTTCGAGCTGAAAGGGCCGGACGAACGAGTTGAACACGAAGTTGACCAATACCTGTGAGGAACTATTCTATCTGACGACTTCGCTCTGCTCACCGTCGCTCGACTTTAGTGACATACTGGAAAGGCTGAAAAAAACACCGTCTATTTCCGAGGAGCCCGAGGAGGTTGAAGATGTCCATACAAGTGAAACCGTAGAGTTGATTCAGAGGCATGGGACATATGACAAGACGCTCTGGCTTTTCTCTCAAACAAATCCCATTCGTCGTATCTGCCAGAAAGTCGTTCGCCCCAGTGGCGGAGAACGGATTTTCGGCACGCCGCCCTCGGCGATTGCCTACACGCTCTTTCAGATTACAATCTTCTTGGCTGTGCTTGGCAACGTCATCACTCAAGCATTTGCAACACCCCTCTACAGACGTCACTACTACCTCCAACACGGCCCAGTGCGGTTTACCTGGTTCCACGTCACAGATGCCACCTTCTGTTTCGTACTCATCGTCGAATTCTTGATCAAGATCATCGCGGATGGCTTTATTTTCACGCCTAATGCCTATGTCCGGAGTATTTGGAACATACTCGACTTTGTCATCATGGTCGGTGTCCTTGTGAACGTCTCGCTCATGTTGATTTTCGTCGTTGGCCTCAATCGGTTCGTCCGTGCCTTGAAGGCCTTGGAATCTCTCCGATTCATGACCTTGATCGACAAGATGAGGAGTACCTTCGAAGACTTGATTCTGGCTGGCTTCGTGCGCATACTCGATGCTGCGGTTCTCGCCATGCTCTACCTCATCCCGTTCAGTGTCTGGGGTACCACCATCTTTACCGGGTTGATGAACGAATGTAACGACGGGAGCGTCCAAGGCATAGGGGACTGTACCAATGAATACGTGAAGACGATCTACGGGAGTCAATTCGGATTCCTCGTTCCGCGAGTTTGGGAGAACCCATCGCGGACATCCACGTTCTCATTCGACGACTTCCCTGCCTCATTGCTCATCCTCTTTGAGATCGTGACTGCAGGATGGGTCGACGTCATGTTTTCCGCTATGAGCATCACTGGCAAGGGCTTACAGCCGCGGACCAACGCTGCACAAGCCAACGCGATTTTTTTCGTGATATTCAACTTGCTGGGAGCCGTCATCATCTTGACCTTGTTCCTGAGGTGAGGTCCTCTAGTGACTGGCGTACATGTGCGCACTCACATGTCGTTCGTAGTATCATCATTGGGAATTTTGCGTCGCGGACAGGAACTGCATACCTCACTGAGGCCCAGCGGGAGTGGATCGATATGCAGAAGCTCCTGAAGCGGCTGAGGCCATCCAAGAGACCGAAAGTCAAGCCCACTTCTCCGTTTCGATCTTGGTGCTACGATCGTGCGATTCACAAGCACGGGTGGTGGACGAGGATGATGACCATTCTCTTCGTGGTGGAGATATTGGTGTTGATGTACGCTCTCGTCGTCGATCTACCGAACGCATCGATGACATTGCCCTAGGACCCAAGCGTTCTCGGCAGAAACGGACGGTGATTGGCATAGTAAGTACCATCCCTTGATCTATCGCACCACTGACGAGGGGCCATGCAGATGTAGTTTCTTTGCTCGTCTCCTCAGTCTATGTGGTGGACACGACCATTCGACTGTACGGTCTCGGGTGGCATGCTTTCCGCGCCAATGGCTGGAACCTCTTTGATGTTCTCGTATCGTCCGGGAGCTTCACCACGACCCTCTTTGCACGATTTTATCGTTACGATTTCTCGACAGAGCTCCTGATGAAGCTGTTCTTGGTCAGCATGGCATTCAAGCTCGTTCAGAAGCTGGCCGCCCTGAACCAGCTCTTCAAGGCCGGCACGTGAGTGATCGATTCTAGTCGACCTCGTCTTTGACGTAACCGTACGACGTGATTCTGTTACAGTGCCAGTCTCCCCCAAATTCTGAATTTGCTCAGTTTATGGCTGACGCTGTTTATATTTTTCGCGATCGTGAACGTGGAAGTGTTTGGGCTGACGAAGTGGTTTTCGGGCGAGAACGCCTATCAGAATTTCCAGACCATGAGGTCAGCGCTTCTCTTACTGGTGTCCACGAGTACTGGGTGAGCGTTTTGTCGGCATTTGAAAGCTCCTCAGCTCATTCACGGCAGGGAGGGGTGGACGCAGTTCATGCACGACTAGTAAGTCGTTCACATGCGCTTCGTCTCAGATGAAGCTCACTTGAGGACAGCGCCACCGAATATCCGCGCTGTACGGACGGCGCCGGTGTTTATGATTCAGATTGCGGGAGCAGCGTTTGGTCATTCATACTGTTCATCACATGGAACTTGCTCAGCATGGTAAGGATATGCTTGACACACTCGCCTCACACGGCCAATCGTTTTCTCTATTAGCTCATCTTCCTCAACTTGTTCACCGGCGTGGTCGTTGACAGCTTTTCATACGTTTTCCAATCCACCGGGGGCGTATTAAAGTCGATCACCCGCCACGAAACACGCGCGTTCAAAAAAGCCTGGGCGCTATTCTCGAACCCGGAAACTCGGCTGTTGGAGCGTCCGAACCTCGTTCCGTTCCTTGCCGTACGATGTTCCCCAGTCGCTTTGTGTTCGACCGCTCACTGTGATCGCAGAAACTAGATGGCGTATTTGACGTGCGCATCTACCCTCATCCCCATTCCCTGCGATCGACCATCGCTGCGTCCCGAAACGAGAGGACAGGCGACATCAGCCCGCGTAAGTTGAAGAGGGAGCTCGACAAGATCGATTTCCAGACGATCCGGAAGCGACGGGCGGACTACATTCGCATTTATCACGAAGCCAACATATTGTATTCTCGAGGCAAAGGCATCTCGTTCACGGAGATGCTCATGCTGCTTGCGCACCACAAGCTGATCGATGAGCGGGAGGCGCTGGGGTCAGCTTACTTTTTTCGCAATGCTGCGTCGCGGGACTGACGGTGCTTGGATTCTCATCGGGTCTGATAGGTTGAGAGAACTCGAGGCGAGGGAGGAGATGCTCGAGTTGTTGGCGGATATCGTAGCGCTCGACAAGGCGCGGTCTCACCTGCGGATGTTCATGCTTCGCCGGAGATTCCTTCGCGAACGCGCGGCAGTCCGAGGTACGATCGACTAAATCTCGGTGTCGGCTTTGACCCACTCGAATCGACGTAGATGGAAACGTGGGATGCGATATTCCCCCGCCGACTTTTACAGACGCGACGTCGGAACCATCGACTCGAAGGGACGTGGCGTGCCCCCGAAGTGAGGGAATGGAGTGGGTTTCTGGGAACGACTCGAAGATCCCCATACCTTTGGAGCGGACCTTGTCACGGCCCGAGTGGGAACGGTATGTCTTTGCGCTCTGGGGACGATACGGATCTTTCATTCACTACTTTTCCCTTTCCCCCTTCACTAGGACGGAAACCCAGGACGAGTCGTCGCGGGATCCGTTCGCTGACCGTCCCGCGACGATACGGCGTTCTGCAGGTGAGTTATGCTCGTTGATCACGTCAAGCCTCCCTTCTCACGCATGGCGCCAACAGTGTCCCATACTCGAAAGTCATAACATTGGCGATCTCCGGGGAAACCAGTGGGTACAGGATGAGAAAAGTCTGAAATTCGTTCGGGTGGTTGGCGAGAGTATGGCCAAGACTATATAGTCGGAGAGCAGCATCTCAGGGGGGCGGCGCATATACTCCTACTATCAATGATCGTCGTGTCACAGGCTGGATTCAGGATCCAACTGGCACTGCTGTTCCGAGGTTCCGGTGACCGGTCATACAGTAATCGCATATCTGTATTATAACTGATTAATGGGCATCAGCGCTGGGCTGTACGAACTATTTCAAGAATGACTAGTTGAGGGTTCAGATGAGACACAGTGGGACCACCAGCGACCTTCAGCCCGAGGCTTCGCAGGCCCGCCACTGTGTGTTCGCGACTTGATCGCATCGCGCGCTCACTGGTAGGTCACGGTGTGATTAGAATTCAAACTCCGAAGACGCTAATCATGATCGAGCACTCCATATAGAAGTAATTCTCCTCGAAATGGCGCCTATTGCAAGAACGTATCATACGTTCAAAGAGCCAGCATTGCCAGATGTACTATGGGCAAACATGTTCGACTTGTCCCCTCTGTCGCGATGTCTTCCAACAGAGTCTCATAAAGCGATATTAGATCTGCGCATGGTGAGGTGGTTCCAACTACCCTGCGTCTTCGTCATGTCCGTCTGACAGTGAATATGTTGTGCCTTTCTCCTAGCCTTTTTGGACTTATACGTTTAGCAAACCGCTTACGCAGACTGAGTGGGATATTCCTCGACGTTACATACCTCGCATACGATGCATGCTGGATTTCTGCAGGAGACTCGATCAGAAAGTCCTCGGTACTCTCGAATCCCCTTACCCCCGATTCACTCTTCAAGAGCCTCAGCTCAGCGAGCTTCTGTTGCACCGTTCTATTCCATCCCTATGTTTCCTGAGTGTTTGGATTTACGATCCACGTGCGTCGGAGGACTTTCTTAATTTATTGCCAGATCTTTTCCAGAACGTCAGACATCTCTGCCTCGGGACAGATGAGGACATCGCATTCAATAAATTGGTCTCCAATTGTATGCACCGGCGGCGAGACCTCCAGATCTTACTCTGTAATCCGGTTTCCTTGAATATGGACGCTCTTTTGCATCTGTCTTGCATGCCGGCATTGTATCGGCTCGACTTCGTGTGTAGTAATACGCCCCATCCCACCCACTCGCCCCCTTTCTTCTCCACATTTCACGACCTTGTCCTGCGCTCTCAGACCTGGCACGCTGTTTCTCGCTTGCTGTCTGGGATCCGGCTCCCTGCTGTCATAGGCGTTTCTGCCATTGTTGATATCCAGCCTCGAAACAAGAACTTTCGTTCTTCCTGGAGAGCCTTCAATCATCTGTTGCTGGACACCATGGAAAGTCTTCACCTGTCCAGCTTAACCTATAAATGCAACGTTGCTCGCTCGGAGGTTCCTCTGAGTCTGGAAGACCTGCAACCATGTACGACTTTCAGCAATCTCGTTTACTTTGACTACGAGATAGGCTGCAGTGAACATGACGGACAGCGACCTGCCCGCGTTAGCTTCGGCATGGCCCCGCTTGAAACATTTGCTCATCAATGTGAACTTGGGCTGGGATACGTCGGGCTGCATCACGCCGAACGGACTCTTACGGCTTCTGCAGTTATGTCTGTCGCTCACAAAGGCTGCCCTCCTCGTCGACACGCAAGGCTATATTAGACTGCCCTGGGCAAGCCACGGAGTGACATTACCGCCAGAGTTCTCCATCAATATACTCAAAAAATGCTTACTGGGGCGCGACGGACAGTAGGCCCGTCCTTGAGATGTGGCACTGGAATATAGCATCAATGTCCAATTGTCACGGTCTCACATCGACTTCGGGACCTGGTCGGGACACCGCTGTCCGACTGCGAAGTGGCCTTTCAGAGAGGTGATTGTTAGATGGAATCAGTTTCTTGACTGGTCGTCCCTTCTAGTAAATATTGGCCAAGGACTGGCCTCCAGATCGCCTCAAAGGCACGAATGATCCACGAGATAATTATTGAAGAAGAGTAATCATACTTGAATCCATTATCTGATACCTCAGACTGCCCCGTCCATTTCAGAGCTCGTCAGAAACAATGTGCCAGTGCCTTCCTAGGTTTTCCTCAGAATGCAGCTCGCCCTCTTTCTCGCTCGTATCGTCCTTTCGTCGCACTCCGACGAGCCACTCCTCTACGATTGAGTTGAATACGTCTGGGAATTCCATGTGCGGCCAATGTGCACCATCCATCGTCTGCGTGCACGTATTTGTCAACGAGAAGATGATATGAACAACGCAAGGCGAGCGTGTCTCCACGCATACGCACCTTGGTGGTCAACCGCGGCAAATACCTACCCACGTCTGAAATCGTGGCCAACATTTTCCAATCGGCCACGGGGTCCTATGAATTCCTGCGTCATCTCAATGCATCCCATATATAATGTGCACCTACGTTGAGAGGGAGCACCGAAAGAATAGGTTGGGACATGGTGAAATTTCCTTGGTCGTGCGCGGATTTCCACGTCCCGTACTTGTTCTGCCGCATATATCCTCGTCAACATGTTACGATTGGATAAAAGAGCTGCTTACGTCGCTGGTGTAAAACATCAGTGCTGATGAGATCGATGTCGCAGGATGGGCATCGTCAAGGTCAACCAATGGTGGCTAACGAAAGTAACGCACAATGATCGAATCCTTGTCTGTTGAACCTCTCGACGAAGTAATCCTCTTCCTCTGTCGAAAAGAACGGGATGGGAGGGATCTGGCAGACATAAATGGCCGATACTGACACAAGGGACACGGACTCGCCTCTATACCATCCCATGCCCCCATGAACGTGTCACGGCTGCGCAAAAACGGAGGAGGAGGGGGACTCGCGACGTTTCTCAACGTTCCTCTCAGCGTGCGCTTGACATCCTTATTCAGCTCGATGATGGCCTCCGATGTGTTTCCTGCGAAAAACACTTGGTACGAAAGCGTAGGTATCACCTCCGCAATCGATTCTATAGTTCGGAAGTCGCCTGAAGAGGGAAGGTACTGCGGATATGAAGACATGAACAAGCCCTCGTCATCGGACTCACCGGAATCGTTACACCAATCACAGCGGAGAACACGTCGGGGCGTCTCCTGGCGGCCTCATAACACGCTACTGAACCCCAATCGTGCCTTCGATTTCGTAGCATCAGTCAGTATATCAGGCAAGCTGATCAGCATGTTTCGGAGCATACCCCATGCAAATTGCAGAAGAAACGCCGGCGTGCTCGAGAACGCACGTAAAGTCGCCAGCAATGTCTGCCATGGTGCTCGACGATTGGATGTCGGAAGGGTGCGACGATCCTCCAAATCCACGGACGTCTATGGCCAACATACGATAATCATTCTGCAACGCATACGTGAGTGTCAGTCATCGTTCGATCAAGACATCAAATACTTTGAAATGGGCAATTTGCTGGCCCCAACTGCTCCACAGACTGGGCCAGCCGTGCACCATCAAGATGGTGGTCTTCGCGACAGGATTGACATCTACGTATTCTATGCCACGAGAAATCGCGTTGAGCTGCGCATATACGCAAGGGTGTCCTCACCTATAGTGATGCCTACGGTCCGATCGAGGACCCTGTCGAAGGCTGTACAAGTGACATCTTTGATATCGTAGTCGACCGGATTGAACGCCGCAAGGGCCGGGACGATCGAGCGCAACAACAACAAGCTGGTAGTAAGCAGGGGAAGGAGCATGAAGAAGGGCGAAAGTGGCACGTGGCGCGGGGGCATTCAAGTCTCAACTTGAAGGCATTCGCACGACCAACTACATACTGCCATGATCCTGGTGCGCGTATATTCAATTTGGCGCACAGAACCAACTGACCTCAGAACTGCGAGCTTCGAAGCATCTCACAAGAAGGTGGTGGCAGCGCAACGGCGGTCGCAGAAGTGCACGATCTATGGGAAGTAGTAAATACCTTCGTCGAAGCAACAACTTGAAGAGAGTTAGCTGACAAAGAATGGTGGGAAAACCACTTCTGTGTCGCTCATCGAATGCCTTGTGCATGGCGACGAGGGACTGGATCCACACGGAAATGGATTCTGTGTGGTACGACGAAGCGCGTAGCGTGGGCGCGTTGTACCCCTTGCTCCCGCATAGCAACCACACCTATGGCGAGTCGCGCACCAACATCGCTGCTAGCGTAGCTCCAGTTCTCGCGGCACCACGTGCCTAGTACAGGGCGTGGTAGTCCCTAAAACGGCCCAGCCCCCTGACGAGGCCTTTCGCCATCTCGAAACCGCTACCTATGCCGCCCCTCTACCTGTCACTGCGCGTACCACATCCCACGTGGAGCCCGACCCCAATCCTCGAAGAGGGGTGCGTGATGGACGCGCAAACAAGATCGACAGCTTCGGAGCCTCTCCCTCCGAGTCCAAGTCTCTTGTACACAGGCTAAGCACCATGGCCCCGCAGGGGTCATGGTTCGCCCAAACCGTTGAACAAAACGCGTTGCGCGCCATGTCTACTTCCGATGAATCCGGTAGTCCGGTCTATGGATGATTCCTTTAGTGT
>JBBPLT010000270.1:0-35666 GCA_038089955.1 Strobilomyces dryophilus | reverse complement strand
GGCGAGTGATGTTTCTTCGCACAACTTTTCTTATTTGAAATTCATGCTACGACTCATTAGATTGCTGCATTCCAACGCAGCATCATTTGTCATTAGCTTAAGTTTCCGCAGCCTATCCTTACTTTTCATGGTCCCCCAATGCGGCGGTGAAGCTTCAATTTAGAAACGAAAAGCCATCATTACATCCATGCATCCTATTTTCAAGGCTGAGGACGTGGTTGCATACCGCCTGTATTGTACAGGAAACCATAATTGCATGTTACGGTGGAGTTCCGGGATCGCTACCCTGATGGGAGTATACGCTTGCCCAGTTTACCTTGTGGCACAACTGACTTGGCGCACCATTGAAAGCGAACCAGGGAGTGACTACAGTGAGATGGCAATCAGAAGGCCCATACGGACTCGAATATTGATGTGTGTTTGTACCTGCTTGGCTCGCAGAAATGCCGCACCTACCACCCACCTCCTTCCTCGTCCCCTCCACTCCATTCCTCATAACGTTGAAAGCTTGTCCCTTAAGCTTGGCCGTCGAAAGAATCCGTCACGCGTCAACCACTCTAACGCTTATGGTACACACACTCAGTGAGTCATTTCACTGGCACGATGCAATACAAGTGGGAGCGTAGTTCTCGGAACACTTGTGTTACATCGTGCCATTCATCATCCTAGCTATACCTCCGAGCAAACTCAAGGCGGTACGTCTGGTTCGTTCTTTCATCTCCCTTGCTGCTGCTTCATTGATCCCAATTACCTTTGGCCATCCAACTCGCCTTAGTTGTTCATCACCACATCATTGTTACCTCGCGCCTCAGCCGCCCTTCGTAATAACTCATTGGCATCTCACCATCAGCTGCTTTCGTTGTACACGTAGTGTCGAAATGATTCCACTGTCGCCATGACTCACAGCCACCACCCCACCTCATTCACAGGCTAATCAGGCTAATCGGTTCAACCCTTTCCCCGAGTAATGCGTGACAGGCGTTGGCAACCTATTCCGTATGCACCTCACCAGCACCTAATTCTGACTTGTCTCCGTTCATTTGTCCGCGGTGAGTGTAACTTACTGAGGCTCGAGCCGACACGGCCGCGTTGTTTTCACTAAAGCATGCCATACACAAATCAATCTTCTCGCTGTAATCCTTTTCGATTCGTCTTTCTCGGCCATTTAAGTCTAAATTTGGTTATCTTAAGGGGCATGTCTGTCCTCCGCACAATGCCGGCTGCTGAGCCACTTTGCTTTTTTTAGTTGTGTTATATAGACCCGTAGAGGTAGATCACCCGACTGTCCCTGCTTTCTTCCCAGCTCGCCATCCAGCTTGAATAGCTCGACCGGTAGCATGTCGACCGCTATGACCCCTTGGCTGCATTTCGGAAATGAGGATTTTCTTGTTTTTAAGCCTTGGCAACCATCATCTCATGGTGCAGTTACTGGTGCTTGCATAGGGTTGTTTCTGTTTTCTATCCTGGAGCGCTCTCTTGCCGCCTATCGGCGCGCCCAAGAGCTGCACTGGAGGGCAAGGTTAGCAGGTCATCAATCCTATGCACTCGCAGTTACTAACTGCAAGGGCCAGGACAGCCTCGTCGCGGGATGAGGTATACCCTTGCACTAGCAAAGGTGACAACACCAAAGCAACAGGTAGCCGTATTGCTACGTACCGGCACATTGCCCGTCCGTTCATACCCTCACACGACATCACACGTGGTGTGGTTCAGACTGTCCAGTCGACTTTTTCCTATGCCCTCATGTTGACTATCATGTAAGTATGGTCGATTCCCCGATTCGAAGGTTTAAAGAAAGAACATATAGGACTTTCAATGGGGCATACATTATTTCTGTAATCTTGGGGCTCGGTGTCGGAGAGGTTCTGTTCGGACGCATGGGTCGCACATAAGGAGTCCGGTGTCGTCCCTGGTGATTATTCTAGGATACTTGGAGGGTTGTTTGTTATCCGGATCAGCAGTCACAATCTCCAAGCTTTAAAGGCTTGCTAATCATTGTAGTGTGTTGCGTCATGCCGCCTCCTTTTCGGTATGCCGGGCAGTCGAGACCATCACGGTGTACAGCACAGCACGAGTCCCTTTTCCGCCTACCGAGCTGCGTCTCCTTTCTCTTTGCTGAGCAGCGTGCACGGTGCTGTCACCAAACAGTGCTTCCTGCGTTTACACTGCGCCAGCTGAGATGGGCTATGTGGTGTGCGGCTGCCCGTATTGCTGCCTGGGTCGTTCCTGCTATCTTTCGAGCACACCTGCCACATTGGCAATTGTGTCCCTCACGTGTGCTGTGTCTAAATATACAGAACGGCGTCGGCACCTCCATTCCCCGCGTATCGAACAAAGCCATTCTGCTTTGCAGACATCGATAGGTCACTCGCTCCTCTTCACACCACCGCAGACAGAGGCAATCTAGTGTGGGCCCATCTTTCCCAGCGACTTGAACACCGTTGGACGTGTACATGGGAGGTCCTGTTTAGCATCACGCCGTGGACTGTCAGACCGGTCAGGGATGGACGAAGTGTTCACGTTGGCACTGCGCCACCCTTTGCATAAGCAGCAACATTGTTCTTCCAATACAAATTGTATTATCTACATTCTTTATTCATTCTCGCCTCTTCACCAACTGCATGTCTGGATTGCTGGCACAAATAAATTTCAAGCTTAATGTCATGGGTGGTCCAAGTGAGATTGTAGGGCGGCCGGTTCACACCAGAGTGAACCAAACAATGCCATCCCCAGGTGAAAAAACTTTTTTCTTCTCCCAGCCTTATTTAGCAGGTTAGATGTGCCTGGCACTAGCATCGATTTAAATACACTGTGTCAGTTCATGCTAGAACTGGCACGTTCTCTCACAAAATGCGCACTGTCTATATTATTCTACTAGCTGCTTTCGCCGCTGTTGCAAATGCACATTTCCAGCTCCAATATCCTCTGCCAAGGGGCCAGTTCGTCGAGGATTCGGAGCCCCAGTTCTGCGGTGGGTACTATATGTGCGTCGCTGAGTGGCAGCCGTCTGAACACGATAATTCTAGATGGGTATAATAACGTGACTACGAATCGAACTGTATTTCCTCTCAGCAACGGGGTGATTGATTTTAACAGCGAGCACCCACAGTGGACTGGTGGGTTTTTCTGACCTCACTCAGAATTGTTAGACAAGCCGACGCTACTTTCCCTATTACCCAGCTGGAGTTATCATTTCTACAAAACAGGATCCGACGTCATTCGCTGATTTCAACTCTTCCTCGGGGTATCAGTTGGTTGTCCCCTACTTCCAGACAAGCGGAGAAGGACTGTTCTGCTTCCCGATCAACATTTCGGCGTCCGGTGTCTCCGGCATCCAGGATGGAGCGAACGTTACCATCCAAATGATCTTCGACGGGGGTGACGGCGAGCTATACCAGGTTAGTTTTGCACTCAAATTCATGCTGCATTTGGCTGATGGAACCGACCAGTGTGCTGACTTGACGCTGTCCGCGAATGCGACAATTCCGAGCAACGCTACGTCTGGCTGTACTAATGTCACAGCGACTACGGCTGCTTCATCGCCAACCGCGACGGCTACGAGTGCTGCTGGAAAGCATGTGGCGGCGATCTATAGCGTGGGTGCAGTTGTTTTGGTAGCCCTGGCATCGTTCCTTTGAGGAACGGACTCGCGTCGAAAGGCGCATGAAACGTCACGGTATCGCCGTCAGACGTTGAGGTTGATAAAGAATTGTACATAGTCCTGTTCAAGTGTATCGAGCTGTCGGATTGCAATTAGGCTGTGAATCGTCACAATTTTGACGCCGGGTATACCAAACCCTTATGAGATCAGGTAACCTACTAGGTGCATCGGATAACCGGAATGGTTAGGATATACATTCACTGCCATACACGACGAAGGTTGTCTCCAAGTTATGCAGCCTGGGACACCTTACTGGCACTTGATAAGGTTTCTTTTCAGACCACTTGCTAGTCTACGAGTGCTTTAGCTAACGCTATTGCCAAAGGATCCAACCTCTGCCTCGGGGCCGGGATGTTATGCAGACATGAAGTTCAGCTCTTTGACGTCTCGGGCCACGAAGAGAGATAATACAGCAGGCCATGCTGCAAACTACTGCTTGCTCGCCGAGTCAATCTAATGAATGAGATTGTTAGCTGCGTGGCGCTGCCACGGGAATTTTCCAACTAATCGGATTTCCTCACGGTCCACGGCATTCCGCAGCCATCCTGCAACAAAGCTCTTGGAAACGAAAACATGCTGTCAGCCCAATTGTACTGCCTTCAACGTTCCAGGTTGGGGACATGTACGGGCCGTGTTGTCTGTCTTCAGAACTTGAAACCATGATGATTGCGAGCTGGTGTGCCGTGTTCCACTGGGTTTTAACTCGTATCGCCCTGGCTTACGCAAACTCGCACAGGTCGTAGTGCCTCGTTGACGGAGAGCGCTGTAGGCAATGCTCTAAGTGTCGAGGAATTTGATGCGCCTTGATGGCAGGTATTCAAAACCTTGTTAAAGCCTCAGGAACACTCCTTGTCCCCCTCTGCTCGAGTTCCCGCCGTCTTTAGCGGCAACGAGCCCATGTCTTCCGATATCTTGTTGGAGTTGGCTCAGCGACTACAGTTTGATAACTATACCTCTCGTTGGTCATTTGCTTTGCCCTTGATCGATTGCAAGCTGATCTGCCGTACATAGTCATAATTGTGGTCGCAATGGGTTACGATTACTGTACGCGCTCTGACTTTTGTTTGTCGTCCTCAATTGACCGCCGGCCTCCGCCATCCAGGCCTCACATTTTCGGACGAGGTGATATATCACTGTAGGCATTTATCGAGTTCTTTCCAGCTGACGGCTTTATAGGTAACTTTCATCTGGGTTTGTAACCGCATCTTTCGCAAGTACGCCCCATATACAACGATATTGATCGCAGAAACGACCCTGGACGCGGGTATCCACGCTGTTTCTTCTTGTGAGTACACTACCTATGGGTTATTTCCTGGTCTCCCACATTCAACACCCGTTCATTAGATCCGATATGCTGGCTATCTTACTTCCCTGTAAGATGATATTGATCTGTCGGAATGTACCTAGTGTTGACTTTTCCACACCGAAGCGGATCCGGCCTTTGTACGATCATATTCTCAGGTTTTATTAGTGTAGCTGGAAAAATACATTTGCAGACTATAATACACTCCTACCGCGCTCCACGAAGGTGCGACGTCCGTCGACCTTCTTTATCTCGTCAGCTACTTATCTGAACGCTGCAAACACGCCGATGATCACCGCCGGTCAGACGTAAGCACAGAGTCTACATTGGAGGCGAGTGCTGACAGTCCGACAGCTGTAAGCATCACAAATTCTAGTCTGTCTTCAGACTGAATTTTCGTCCCTGCAGGCAATATATTATTTCTCCTGACCAGTTGGGCTTACACAGTGTTTTGGGCGAGCACTGATAGTGAGCATTGCCAGCATCTCCACTTCATCGAGACTGACGGCTATTGAAGTGATGATGATCCTTCGCGTGTACGCGATGTACAACCGGCGGATCAGCCTCCTATACCTTCTTCTCGTAATTTATGTGGCTGAAGTGATCACGTTCTTCGTCGGCAATGGTCTGTACAGCGACCCGAAATATACCACGGGTATGTATCGGAGGAGTCGGATGATGAACCCTGTCATTGACGTAGGTTCCGTCATACAGTATCGAGCGTGCGGCTGCTCGATACCACAATTTGCAACATCGTGTTCAGCATGCAGAAGTTCCACATCGTGCCCACGATCTTCCAGTTCACGCTGAACACGGCCTTGTGTGGCCTGGCGATTGCCTGGTTCGTGAAGAACTCGCTGCAAATGCATCAAGCGACCGGGAGTTGGCAGCTAGATCAGTACTTCAGTCTCCTCGTCAGAGAGAGTCTGTTGTATTTCATCGTGTACGTCTAGCCGTCTCCTGCCGGAGCGAACGCCATCGTTCAACGGTCCCACGGACGATCCAGAGTCTTTTTGAACGGTCTCGTCACCATGATGGAGGTCATAGGCATCGTCTCCATAGGGTGGGCTCCCCGTATCCTCGCGGTGGTTGCAAACATTCCGATATATACTCTCAGCCCGCGATTCGTCATAAACGTGCGGAAGCTGTACGTACGCGGTACGCAAGACCGTTGGGAGCGTGACATCGATTCTGGCTTTGGGCTGTCGACCCGAGGGAGGCGCAGCATGGGAGAGCCGGCAACGCTAGGGATGGTGAGTTTGGACGATGGTGAGGATACGGCAGGCGCAGAGGAAAGGACGAGAAGCAGTGGGTTGGTCGATTGGTGCGAGGCACGGTGACCGTGTCCGAGGTGTCGTTTCAGATATATGTAATACGTGTATCTAGACTCGATTGACGAACTTGGCATTCTCAATAATATTATTAGCACGCGGAGTTGATCTTGCATAAATTAATATCGATACGCCTTGCATAACTCGTTCTGAGCCACCAACTGGGACCACCTCGTGAGACGGTAACTCAACTTTTTCCATGACTCCTTGATTGCACTGGCACTTCTTTGACACTGAGTGGATTGTCGGCGCTCCTACTGTCGAAAAAGACATGCGTATGGACATCAGCACCTCGGTAGGACGGTCGAGCCGAGCGCGTTGATCCACCCAGACCGCGTCGGGGTTCTAGGTCCGAGGTAGTCCGCGATGTAGAGGGTGGCGACATCGGAAGATTGACGATGATTGCGAGGCTTGGGTGCTCGGTTGTGTCCGTTGAGCTCGCTCCTCAGTCGCTCTCTTGACGATGCGCGCGATCGCCCCATGTTCGCATTTTCACGGGCCTAGGTGTGATCGATTGATCTCTCACAGTGAGAAGGGCCTGTGATCGTGCCACCACCTGTGCGGCCAGACTCCCGTTTATCAGATAAGTTTTGTGGCCTCCCTATCCCGCTGCGGCCGTTATGGATCAAGGCAGAAAAACGAAACATTCATTTGGTTGACGGTCCATTTCTGCGCCAGATCTTCGAGGTATACGAAAGCGCCGGTAGAGAAGAATGCGAAAAGGAACAAGGAAACGAGAACCGCCGAACGGGATTGCTTC
This sequence comes from Strobilomyces dryophilus, assembly GCA_038089955.1. NCBI lineage: Eukaryota > Fungi > Basidiomycota > Agaricomycetes > Boletales > Boletaceae > Strobilomyces > Strobilomyces dryophilus. Next base: position 28,611 of record JBBPLT010000270.1, on the reverse strand, counting down.
GACGATCGCGTTAGAGGTGGGGTGCAAGGATTGATGTAAAATACCATTGAGGGTTCAGGTCTCCTCCTCACTAGATGGGCGGCGCATATAGGGTAAAGAGATTGGTAGGAAAGAAACTCATAGTTGTCGAGGGAGATATGCTTTCATTGGTGGCATAATATTAATGGGAAGCCTCGGGAGTTCTGTCGCCGCCCAAGACATGGAAGCTCTAGGACATAGGGCTGAGCATCGGAGGTTCTTAGGCGGTTTTGGGTCAATAACGAAGACAGCGGATTGAGTTCTGAAACCGGGAATTAAGTCGGTAAGGTAGGCGTACTGAGGTGCGATCGTTACTACAGAACGCTATGGCCAGTTCCACTACGGGCCAGAGCACGGCTCTCCGGGGGCAAAGTTCTGTAGTTTGTGCCCATATCTTGTCGGCACCTACATACATGACATAGTGTAGGTAGATACACCCCTCCCAGTTCTTCGTTTTCGGTGCAGGTTGTGCTCGAAAGGACACGGTTGAGGCACCCTCCAGAAGACATAGCAGGGGTGAATGATGAACAGTACTAGTGGAGTTCGGAAAGCAGTGGGGCGACGGTCGAGCGGTTTCACTCTCGAGAGCACAAGCCCATCCAGATAAACAGTAAACGCCGTAGGATTTTGCGGTTCAGGGCGAACATTCATGCGGGTGCACATGAACCTTTGCGCTCGAATGTACACGGCTGGGACAGCAGTAAGCTACCAGACACAGCGGAGGCGACGGACGAATGAACATCATGATGCTCGTATAAAACATGGCGGGAGACGACGGCGAGTGAGCGGGCTCGAAAGAATACGGCGGGAGTGAAAGTCGAGCACAATCGCTCGGATGGAGACGGAAGGGGAGAGATACAAGGAGTCCCACGCTTGGGATGAGACGGCGAAGAGCGATCGGACTCGCGGTAGAGTCGTAGCGGGGCCTCGTTGCTTTACATAAGCACTCCGGCCTCTTACAACATTTTGACCGGTGGACCCGGATAGATCTCCAGACAACGGAGTAACCCCTCTTTTCGACGTCTTTGGTATGTACCAAGAGACAGCGCGCAAACCAGCTGTCAGCTCAACTTCACTGCCTTCAATGTTTCACGTTGCATCGCCTTACTTTACGCGAACTCGCACAATTCTATTTGTGCTAGTACATAATATCGCAAGATGGGGCACGTGTAAGACTTCCTGCATTTGATAGAAAGCACCGTGGGCGCCCCAAGTACTTATGGAGGAATTTGATGTGCCTTGATGGCACGCATTCAAAACCTTGTTGAACCCTCACTCCTCGTCTCCCTCCCTCCTCCAGCTGCTACCGATTTTCGCCGCATGAGCTCATGTCTTCCGATACTCGTTTGGAGTTGGCACAGGAACTACAGTTGATCGATTACACCTCTCGTCGGTCGTTTACTTTCCTCCGGTCGATTGCAATCTGATCTGCCGCAGTCATTGTCGTGGTAGCAATCAGCTATGATTACTGTACGAGTTCTGACTTTTATTCGTCATTCTCAATTGACCACCGCCCCCGCTGTCCAGGCCTCACATTTTCGGACGAGGTGATATATCACTGTAGGCATTTATCGAGTTCCCCCCAGCTGACGGTTTTGTAGGTAACTTTTATCTGGGTTTGTAACCATAGCTTTCGCGAGCGAACACAATATTCAACGATATTGATCGTAGAAACGACCCTGGACATGGGTGTCCACACTGTTTCTTCTTGTGAGTAAACTACCTATGGGTCGTTTCGTGATTCCAAAATTCACCACCCGTTCACTAGATTCGATATGGAGGCTATTTTTCCGCCCTGTAAGTCGATATTCGTCGGTCGGAATGTGCCTAGTGTTGACTTTTCCATACCCAAGTGGGTTTGCCCTTTGTACGTTTACAATGTCACGCTGTACTTAGCGTAACTAACGAAATGTGTTTGCAGATAATAACATACTCTTTCCGCACTCCGATAAGGTATGTCATTTGGCGTCCTTCCTTGTCTTGCCAGCTATCCGTCTGAACACTGCAAACACGCCGGATACTGTTAGACGTAGGTACCAAGTCTACACCGGAGGCAAGTGTTGACTGTCTGATAGTTGTGAGCGTCACGGATTCTCATCGGTCTTTAAATCGATTCCGGGTCCTTGCAGGCAATGTATTCTTTCTCCTATCCAGTTGGGCTTACACATTGTTTTGGGCTGGTGCTGACAGTGAGCATTCCCATCGTCTCCACTTCATCGAGACCTGACGGCGATTGGAGTGGTGATGATCCTTCGTGTGTACGCGATGTACAGTCGGCCAAGCAGCCTCCTATGCGTTCTTCTCATGATTTATGCGGCTGAAATGATCACGTTCTTCATCGCCAGTGGCTTGTACAGCGATCCGAAATATACCACGGGTATGTATCGGATAAGTCGGAGGATGAATGTTGTCGTTGACGAGGTTCTGCCACACAGTGTTCAGTATGCAGCTGCCCGACACCACATTTTGCGTCACCGTGTTCGGCACGCAGACGTGGAACATCGTGCCCACGGTCTTTCAGTTCACACTCGACGCGGTCTTGTGTATCTTGGCGATCGCCCAGTTCGTGAAGAACTCACTGCAAATGCATCGAGCGACCGGGAGTTGGCAGCTGAACCGATACGTCAGCCTCCTCGTCAGAGAAAGCTTGTTGTATTTCATCATGTACGTCCAGTTTTCTTCTGCCTGCGCGAACGCCATCGTTACAGCGGTTCCACGCACATCCCAGCGCCCTTTTGAACGGTATCATCACCATGATGGAAGTCATGGGCGCCGTCCCAGCGAACCATTTCGTCTTGTCGGTGGTCGCTTACGTTCCGATATATACCCTCACCCCGCGGTTTGTCATCAATGTGCGAGAGCTGTACGTGCGCGGCACGCAACTTGAAGACCGTCGGGAACGTGACATGGATTCTGGCTTCGGTCTGTCGAGTAGAGTCAGGTACAGGGCTGGAGGGCCGGCTGAGACGCTAGGGATGATGGCATTCGAGGATTTAGACGATAGCGAGACGGTTGGGGCGGAGGTGAGGTCCGGAAACGGTGGGTTAGCCTACTCGTGCGAGACACGGTGACCGTCCGAGTTCATCGGTCTACAGTGTTTTTGAGTATGGATGGAAATCGAGGATGCATGATTTGTGTCTCGACGTGCGACGATACCACGGGCATTCTCGATATTAGCATGAGTTGTCGACCTCGCATTCCAACCATCGAGTATGTCACTACACGACAGGAAAACAGCGGTCCTGGTGGTCCGATGTGGTCATGGCGGCCAGGCGGACTTTGACTTCGTCCTGGGTTCCAGTGATACCGGTGGATCAGCGCCTTCCCATCCTCGTTTCAGCTGGCGCGCTCTCGGTGCTCGTATGACACAGTCGGAGACGTGCGCTCGGAGACAGTCCATCAGCACCTCGTTGGCACAGTCGAACGCGCAGGCGAAATCCGGTCCTAGTAACACGATTGCGCAAGCAGGGCGTTGAACTGGGGTCAAATCTAACGTAGCCTGCAGCGTGGACGTGTTGGTGGTGACGTTGCACGGTGATTCAACCAACATACTCTAGTCGTGGATAGATCATGAGTCACCTACATCCGGGCCAGAGACTGCGTGCGCGGCAATCCTTGATTAGTACCCGTCCATCCACCACCGATTGCTATCGCTCCTGACTCGCCGACATAATCCTCTTGATGATTTCAGATGCCAAGGTGCGATCTCTCACGACGAGAAGAACCTAAGGTAGCCGAACTGGTGATGCATTTTGATCGTCAACATGTAAGTAGGGTTATCTGTGGAGAAGAACCCGACAGCCCAGGATGTGTGGGCCCGATATAATCACCTTGACGGGCACTACAGGGTCGCTTGCAAACTCAACAGTTACCTAGTAGACGCAGTCAGCTCCACTGGACATACCAAACCTGAAAATACGGCGCGCGGGGCGGGCACTGGTGGGGACTTACGTTGTGCGTACATTTGCTTCAAGTTTCCCAGAAAAGCTGAAATAACTCACAAATGCATCACTGCGAGCCTGGATAAGTCAAGTTAACTGCAACTGTTCGGCCGGGTTACGTGTCTTTGATGTGCTATCCAGTCCTGCTGGCGAATTATGTACAGTCGTTCATTCACCGAACTGCTGCGCAAGATTCAGAATGCCTGTTTTGGCGTCGTTCTTGTACGTAATAACTCTGCATTTTCTGGAGCCTAATTGAGCTATATTACCTTTCCATTGGCCCAGTGCCTGTTTGGTAGCCAGAAAGGACAAAGTTGATTTGGATGATTACTCGACAATGTTCACTTAGGGTCGCGACGTGGGCAATTGAAGTGGACGCCGCACAAACTCCCACAAAATGAGGGATCTGAAAAGGTTCGGTGTTCCGAGCGGAGGGATGCCGGCTGAGGTTGGTTTGGCCCGTGCAGTGGTTTCGATGACTCTCAAAGCCAATCTAAATATTGAGACGAGGGGCTACATTGTCACGGTGGGACCTGCCGGATTCCTCGGTGCGTGATGCGGCCAGACGCATCAATATACGTCATGATCAGGACCTACATATTAAATAAATTCTTTACAATCAGGATTTGTTCATACTTATCGATCGATAGAGGGCTGGCGCCTTTGACATGCTGTCACGTTGTTGCCGCACTTGATTCATTGAAATGCGTTTCAACTCAAGGCTCGGGTCTGTATTACTGTAATGTTATTGTTTTTGCGCTTTCAAATTGCAGGCCGTGGCGTTCTCGACTTGACTGATGGGCCATATCGATAAGCATATTGCACCCCCGGATTGATACTTACCCGACATGGTGAGGATTGTGACGTACTCTCAGCCGTTCTTTCTCCGTTCAAACCGCACTGTCTCCGCATGACGCAGCGCCTTCCGGACTCATCTTGGAACCCTTATCATTGCGGACATTTCGGCAGCGGCGACGTCGGCGGCAGTGAGACATGGCCAAAAAGGGGTCGACGTTGTGGGGTTGTTTATTTACTCAAAACCAGACAGATCTCAGCCACTTACTAGCCCTCACCTCCCCGCCATCATCATGACCGACTCCCCCGAACCAGTTCCGCTGCACCCAATTGCCCCTCGTCTCAAAAATGGCCCTAAGACGCCACATATTGGCCCCGATATCAATGCCTACAGAGCTGCTCATTCCCTCTCTGTCGCTCAGGACTCCGACGAATGGTGGGCAAAGGTTCGTATCACAAATCATATCATCTTGGATCAACGATTGATCTTGGCCTTCTAGATCGCGCAAGAAATTTTGCACTGGCATCGCCCCTTCCGCACCGTCCGAGCTGGAGGATTCTCCACCGGAGACATCATCTGGTTCCCTGAGGGGGCCTTGAATGTTTCTTACAACTGTGTTGATCGATGGGCACACCAGAACCCCGACAAGGTAAGGCCGGTTCGCTTCCTTTTTCGGGCGCCATGTTATTAATCTTGATCTGGGTAGACTGCCATCATTTACGAGGCTGATGAGCCCGGAGATGGCCGTCTCATCACCTATGCCGAACTTCTTCGCGAGGTTTGCCAGGTCGCCAACATTCTCAAGCGCCTTGGCGTCAAGAAAGGAGACACTGTCTCCATTTACTTGCCTATGACCTGGCAAGCCGTCGCTGCTTTCCTTGCTTGCGCTCGTATTGGCGCCATACACTCTGTCGTCTTCGCTGGATTTAGTTCTGAATCCCTTCGGGACCGGATCCTCGATTGCAAGTCTCGCGTGCTTCTTACTACAGACGAAGGTCGTCGGGGAGGGAAAGCCATCGCTACCAAAGCGATTGTAGACGCGGCTCTCAATGGCGCCCCGTGCGTGGAACACGTCTTGGTGCTCAAGCGCACTGGCAACCAGGTTCCCTGGACTCCAGGCCGTGACCTGTGGTACCACGAAGAAATCGCTAAAGTACCCAGTTACTGCCCACCTGAAATGATGTCGGCGGAGGACCCTTTGTTCATCCTATATGTGAGTGTATGTGCACACTCTCGTTCCGTCTTGCTAAGAATGTTTGTCAGACCTCCGGCTCAACAGGAAAACCCAAGGGAGTTGTTCATACCACCGGGGGATACCTTCTCGGCGCTGCCCTCACTGTTAAATATGTCTTCGATCTTCACCCAGACGACAGGTTTGCTTGCATGGCCGATGTTGGCTGGATCACTGGCCACAGCTATATCGTTTACGGGCCTCTAGCCAATGGCGTCACGACAACTGTGTTCGAGTCCACCCCCGTATATCCCACACCTTCTCGTTACTGGGAGACCGTGCAAAAGCACAAACTCACACAATTCTACTCCGCTCCCACAGCCATTCGCCTCCTTCGCCGACTCGGTGCACAACATGTCGAGGGCCACGATCTCAGCAGCCTCCGTGTACTTGGGACCGTTGGTGAACCTATCAATCCCGAGGCCTGGCACTGGTACAACGAACACGTTGGTCGCAAGCAGTGCGCAATTGTCGACACCTTCTGGCAGACAGAAACGGGATCCATTGTAATTACGCCATTCCCAGGCGCCATTGAGACCAAGGCGGGATCGGCGACCGTTCCTTTCTTTGGCATTGAACCTGCTATTCTTGACGCTGTGTCTGGAAAGGCGAGTCGCGTCACTTCCGTCTGTCAACACAATTCTTATTTGCCGACCGATAGGAATTAGTAGGCAATAATGTCGAAGGGGTTCTAGTCCTCAAGCGCCCTTGGCCTTCGATCGCCCGTACAGTGTGGAACGACCACAACAGATACCTCGAAACGTATATGAAGGTATGTTTTATGTCTATCCGCCCATCTGTTCTGAGCCTTTCAGCTAGCCTTACCCTGGATATTTCTATACCGGTGATGGTGCTGCTCGCGACGAGCATGGTTATATATGGATCAAGGGACGCATCGATGGTGCGATTCTCTTCTTGGTTCAAGGTTGAAAGTTAATCGAAGATTAGACGTCATCAATGTTTCTGGGCACCGTCTCTCGACTGCCGAGATCGAATCTGCACTTATCTTGCATAAGGGTGTTGCGGAGACCGCAGGTTTGTACCCTATAGACATGCACCCTTCATCGCTGACCATAAGAGCAGTCATCGGAACTGCTGACGACTTGACCGGTCAGGCAGTGTACGCCTTCGTTACTCTCAAACCGTAAGTATACACCTGTTATACCATGCCCAAAGTCTCACCCTTCGAAATCAAGGGAATTTGCATATGATCCGAATGACGAGACCGCCCTCCAGAAAGAACTTATCCTTCAAGTTCGCAAAGTGATCGGACCCTTTGCGGCTCCGAAAAAGATCATCATTGTTGGTGATCTTCCGAAGACACGTTCTGGGAAGGTGCGTTGCCGTGTCACGTCCCCTAATGTTTATTCAATATCCACTTTAGATCATGCGCCGTATCATGCGCAAGATTGTTGCTGGCGAGGGCGATCAGCTCGGCGACCTTAGTACCCTCGCTGAGCCTGGGGTTGTCGATGCTATCAAGAAGAAAGTTGCAGAGACTAGTACGAAGAACTAAGGCCTTGGCAGTGGAGTGTGTACGTTTCGTGATTGTTTTGTTGTAGACTACTGTCCTCTTCGTATCGGGCAAGCATACCCAACATCATGATGTTTTGTTAGGGCATTCAGTTATCAGCGAGATAACTTCAAGCGAGGTTCAGCACGTTATCCGGAGCAGTGTCTGTATCACCAAGCCTCGACTGTAGAGTCTAACCATGACCAAGGGTCGTTCTCTGAGAGTGTGACCGCGATGCAGGCCCGGGAGGACAGGTCATTGTCGCGTGATAGGAAGAACCTCTTCGGTAAATCTTCGGGAGCGAGCGGCTCTCAAAGCTGAGGATGATTGAAGGGACAAGGGACCGCCGCGCCTCATAGTGCACACGGACAAAGTATTCCGGATGGTCTCGAAACAATGGTGGTCATTCCGAACTTGTCCCACTCCGACTCCGGGAATCCTCTCGATGAAAGGCGCTGACGAAATCGGCCCTTCTTCGTTCCGTCAACGACGAACGCCGAGCGAGCAATCGTGCGGAGACGATCGAGGAATATACATGCAAAACTGTAACACTCGTCAATCTATCACGACTGTGTTTCGAGTTCCGCAAAAAAGACTAGATAGCAAAGTCAATACTTCGGAGAAGACCTGGACACGCCTCGCTGGAAGGGATAGTACGAAAATCGACTTCCACATTAGCGTACATGTTAAACGTCCAACGGGCTGACGAACTCGGCGTGTGACACTTCTGTTCGTCGCAACGTTTTGACCGTACGAAGAGCGCTGTCCGGGAATAGAGCAAAAGAATCGTGGATTGAGTCGCACATTGGATCATGCAACTTCTCTGGCCAGCTATTCTCCAGACAGCAGGCAAATTCATGGCTTTCCATTATGTTGATCACGCCAGAAACCACGGTGTATTTTTCCTCGGCCATAATCGATGCTTCTCCACCAGTCCAACCAGAGCTTTTTTGCGACCAATGGCATGGACGGCCAGACCCGATGGACTGAACGAATCCCTCCTCGTCCACATTGCATAGCCCCGGAACAGAGAGTGGCCTTGCATAGGAGAAAAGAAGAGCAAAAGCACGCGGAGAAATAATTCTACATCATCGAATTGTGTATGTCTGCCGCCAAAAAGGGTGCCGTAAGACGAATACGGAAACGTTCCCTCGTACAAGGGCAAGACACTCGCAAGCAGGACGATGGTAGACAACGTACAGCTCGGAGAGCTTTCATAGGATTTTTCTATCATGGCGAAGAGGAGGTGAGCATCTGAATTCTCGGATGCGGGATTGCACTGGTTTGAGTTCAGTAGGTTCTTCGGCTTTCTTCGTATCAATCTCCCGTAATGACGCGAAATGCAAACACACCTGGCAGTGCACCACATAATCCCCGTACAAACAGAAATACCTCAGGTCGCTTCAACTCGGAGGCCGTGAGAGTCAGCACACGGTTCTCCACCCCGAGGTTCAGGATTTGTTCTCGAAGAGATCCCCTGATGGCACTGAGTGTCGTGCACAGCTGGCCCTTGCTTTCCACTTTAGATGTCCTGGATACGTGTCAATAGAACACGTCAACGAGTGGGACAATGCATACCTGAACAGCGTGGTCACGTTGGGATCAGACTCTTGATTCTTTAGATGTTCCATGACGGCGCCCTGCTCTACGACCCAGGCGGCATTTTGTCACGACATGTTCTTGTTGGAATCCACCGCGCAGAATACCGTCGATTCCCTTCCACGCCGGATCGAGCTTGCTGTGAGCGGGACACCTAAGGATTCGTGATCATACACCATGGACAGGTAATATACAGGACGGTTGACATCTTTGACGTCGCCTTCGGTCTTGCATTTCTTCGATTGCATCTCCTTTTCAGTGTCGTCTTCGATTTCAGAGTATCCTTCGCAGAAAATGACTGGTCGACGACGGCTCGAGGGTGGACAGCGACCGTATCGCTTCGAATGCATCCCGCGGGTTCGGTTTCAGGTTTGAGGTGCATCTGGGACGGCGATTACTTGATTTTTCGCTGGCGGCCGTTTGGAATTAGGATGCCGAGTGTGATATGGTATTATGGGCCTTTCAAAGTGATCGTTCCCTTCCTCCTAGCACGACGTGCGGTTTGGCCCAGCTCAACTGCGTTTGCCAATGCGAGACCAAGTAAGATTCGGATGAACTCGATGTACCCACGACCGTTTGTGAGCACAAGATCTAGGCGTTTCGCCCGCCACGGGTCCCCCCACGCATCAACACCGCCTCGTCCCTGGTGATTGCCAACCTGAACCCGAGCACATGCGTGTGCATGATATACCCAGGGCTATGCTCGTTTCCAAAGGCCCCGTTGCACCTATCCCATACCCGCCGCCAGATCCTCGTTCTTGCACTCCCCGACGAGCGGTGAGGTTGACATACTTCGAATCAACGGTCTTCAAGTCGTTTTGAGGACCTTTCGATGGGCAATAGAAGTCGTGTCTTCTCGGTCTGGCTCGTACAGCGCCGAGCGGGACAGCATACGGCGATTCGGGCTGTGTACATGCCACGAGGTCTGAGTAGCCCGTGTGAGACTCCCACGACTCGTTGAAGTGTCTCGATTCAGCGTCTGGCTACAATGCGTTCCACTGAACCATCCGCGGGACTCAAGTCCGATGGTGCTACGTGAGAGCTTGTTCTCGTGAATCACTGCCAATCGGCCCCGGACCCAAACGACTCATCCAAGGTCAGATTGCGTCAGCACGGCCCCCTCCGGAATTGACTCGCATGTTGACTCACAGTTGAGTAGGTTATATCCTACATATAAAGCAGGAATTTTCTGGGATGGCAAGCACCAACGTTCAAACGTTCATCCCATTTCATCCCGTTCAAGGTCATGGCGACCCAGAGGAGATACCGTACACAAAAGTGGAGTCCCAAGGTCGAGACGATGGAGTGGAAGAGGTCACAGGTATGCGCCCGTTTCGAAGTCGATGGTAGGCACTCACACGCACGTTGAACGCTGGTAGCCCGGAACACCGAAGCACAGGAGATTAATTCGACCTGCTTTGACGCATGACGCCGGATGGGATTGGGACGGGTCGCGGATCCTGTTCACCGAAAAGGCGATCGTGCCAAGTTGGGTGGAATGCGACTGCAAGCACCGCGAGCAGCAGGAAGACGAACATACAGGACGGATACATGAGGCCATGTCGCTCCTTGACATCGTGCAGTACCAGGTAACGAAGACACACGGCAAAGGTGAGACTACAGTCCCTGTACACCGTAGCACTTCTCAGCGCACTCGAATGACAGGGAGATCTGACCACGACGACTTCGAGATTATAAGAATTCCGAAGGTGGTCCCCATTTCAGAGAACGAGGCTGGTCCTGCCGATGGCTGGCCACTTGACGAGTGGGTAAAACTAGATGGATTGGAATTTAAGAGAACGTATGCCGAGGCTGTACAGGGTCTCGTCGACGGGAAGGGTCCTCCGAACGCGCCTAACTGCTCTGGACTTGTCCCGACTACTTATCCTCGAGGCGTGTAAGTAGAGTAGCTTAGGGAGTCGGAACTCTCATGTGCCGAGCTGCTCAACTACGTTCTCGACCGACAAGTTTAAAGTATGGACCTCGACGCCTCAAAGTCAACCGACCCATGCAAAATTACTACTAGCTTACCTCTTTCCCTTGCTGCCGCCGTCAAAATCTGATCAGGATGCTACCATTGAACTTCCCGTCAGCAGATCTCATCGATGACCTGCCTAGTATCGGCATGCAGAACGCTACAGCACTTCTGGAGTCATGTTGAGGGGGTTAACGGTCTGGAGGATCAGACCGTCGCGCGAAGAATACGGCAACATCATGACCCGTTCAAAAGCCCCTTGAACGCAAACTTGTTACAGGGCTCAACATTAAATCAAGTCCCTCGGTCAGACAGTTGGGCTTTCCTTTTGCTTCCTAGCGCGTGCTGATATCGAGCAAGGTAGCATCAGCTATGTGGCAAGATAACAACTTGAAAACGCCGGCTCAAGGAACCCGCCATCGGACTCGAGCCATTGGATGTCATGTTCGAAGGGTCCAACTTATGTGCATAGCGGGACTCCGAGGAAAGGCCACGGTGTCTGCGCTCCCGCAGGACGAGGCTCCCACTTCTTCTTCGTCTTGGCATCCGAGTTTTACACACTGGGGATCTCACCGCCGGGCCGTGCACAATATGCTGATTGGGCAAGCACCACTCCAGAAGTAGTGCGAATCGCTGCGCGGGTTTGCTGTGCAGGTGGTATGAACTTGATAACTTCTGATTACGCTCGGTGAGTGGCGTGTGTATCGAGCAAGAGGCACGAGTGTCATGCTCACAGCGTACTATTATCAGGTGAAAGTTGTAATTGATGAATTGAACATGGATTAGATCATGATGTTGTTGGAGCAGAGGGGACGACCTAGACAGGATGTGTGAATACTCCAGTCGAGTGGTACGAGACTGGGCTATCTACCTAGACAGGATGTGTGAATACTATACCACGTCAGTAGGTAGAAAGGAGGGATGTAGCTATGATGCTTACCTCCAGTTGAGTGGTACGAGACTGGAGGAAAGCAAGTGTACGCGTCGCGTCAAGTAAATGGGCCGTTACCATAAAAGGAAAGGTAGTAAACTAACTACACGACGGGCTGTTCTCCAACAGATGTTGGGTGGTGGCACTTGCCTCCAAGTGGACCTCGTGGCATGGTTTCAGGTTTTGCAACTCGCTTGAAACCACTGTTACACCTTCCTTTAGGGCCGCGGACCTATGATCGCTACCATGAGCCATTACTGGTAACCTCGGGTCAGGCGCCATGAGGAAAAATTGGACACCAGTTTGCGTCGAGCGGCGACCCGCCGAGGTTCCGGTAAAATGAAGATGGCCGTGGTTACCTGGGGAAATAGATAGAAGTCTTGAAGTTCGTGCCTTCTCACTTGAGATGTCAGCTGATGTTAAGTTTTATACCATCCTGTTCCTGTTCCAACCAGCTTAGATGGGAGGGAAGAATGAATGTTAGGCTGAGCGCTGAGCCCTTGAATACGGTATAAAAGACGACGCTCGCGATTATTTTGAAGTGCACCTAAGGTCATGGGACTCCCTGTGAACTACATTTTGCTCGCTTCTGCGCTCGTCATCGGTTACGCTGCAGCCTACGGTTTCCCCGACTGCGCTGCTCCGCCGCTCTCCGGAAATGATGTCTGCAACACTACCTTGGACCCCATTGCGCGCGCAACGGCGCTGGTCAGCTTGTTAACTGTACCGGAGTTAATCAGTAACACGGTCAGCGCCTCTCCCGGTGTGCCTCGTCTCGGCCTTCCTGCCTATCAATGGTGGTCCGAAGCTCTGGTGAGTCATATCAATACGTCACAACAGCTATCGCTAACCATCCTTTGATAGCATGGTGTTGCGCGCAGTCCCGGAGTCATTTTCTCTCCCTCTGGGGAGTTCAGTTATGCTACTTCATTCCCTCAGCCGATCCTCATTGGAGCTACTTTCGATGATGCACTCATCCAGTCTGTTGGCAGCGTTGTCGGAAAGGAGGGACGTACATTCAGCAACGTTGGTCGCGCAGGTCTCGATTTCTGGACCCCCAACATCAACCCGTTCAAAGATCCTCGGTGGGGACGCGGACAGGAAACTCCAGGGGAGGACCCCTTCCATCTTTCCAGCTACGTGTACAACCTCGTGATCGGACTCCAAGGGGGTCTCGACTCGTCTCCGTACTACCAAGTCGTCGCGACCTGCAAACATTTCGCTGGGTACGACATGGAGAACTGGGAGGGCAACACTCGTCACGGCTTCAGCGCAGTGATCACCGCACAAGACCTGAGCGAATACTACTTGCCCCCCTTTCAATCTTGCTACCGTGATGCCCGGGCCGGGGCTGCCATGTAAGCCAACCTCGAAATGTGTTCCGTCCGGCGGCTGAAGTGATATATAGGTGTAGCTACAATGCCGTAAACGGCGTTCCATCGTGTGCGGACACTTATCTTCTTCAGGATATCCTCCGAGACTTCTGGGGGTTCGCACAGGACAGATGGGTAAGCCTTGGTCTAATGATAGTCGGAGAGTGCCTGACGCTTGAACCAAGATTGCATCCGATTGCGACGCAGTTGGTGCGTTCGTCTGGTTTATCATAGTGAATTCATTGATATTTTTTCCCAGGAGACATCTATGATGCTCATCACTATGCTCTGACACCTCAGCAAGCTGCCGCCGACGCCCTGATTGCCGGAACCGATCTCGATTGTGGTACATACTACAGCGAATGGCTCCCAACTGCTTATAACGAGTCTTTGGTAACCGAAGCGCAGCTCAGGACCGCTCTAATCCACCAGTATGCGTCTCTCGTTCGGTGAGGTCATTGACATAGCTATCCTCATCCTGATACTGACATGTCCCATCACCAGTCTTGGCTACTTCGATCCGTCCGAAAAACAGCCTTATCGTAGTTATAACTGGAGCAATGTCAACACTCCGGAGGCCCAGCAGCTGGCGTACCGAGCCGCAGTGGAAGGCGTCGTCCTTCTGAAGAATGATGGTACCCTGCCCCTTTCTAGCAGTGTCAAGAAAATCGCTCTCATTGGTCCCTTTGCGAATGCTACGACGCAGATGCAGGGCAATTATTATGGTGTCGCACCCTATCTCGTCAGTCCTCTCGTGGGAGCGATGAATAACGGGTACAATGTCACCTATGTGTTGGGTACGGACATCAGCGCTTCCAGTACAACTAGCTCCGCGGATGCTGTGGCCGCCGCTCACAAGGCGGATGTCGTCGTCTACGCTGGAGGTATCGACCAGAGCATCGAATCCGAAGACAATGACCGTGTCAGCATCGCGTGGCCTAGCAATCAACTCGCGTTGATCGCCGAGCTCGGGGCTGTTGGAAAGCCGCTTGTTGTCGTCCAGTTCGGCGGGGGCCAACTGGACGACACGACGCTGAAGAACAATGCATCTGTGAGTATCTGCATAGACGCACAGGCTTCATGAACTTACATGACAAGGTCAACGCTCTTGTTTGGGCTGGATACCCGGGTCAGAGCGGCGGTCAAGCTTTGTTTGACATTCTAGGTGGCAAAGTCGCACCCGCCGGTCGTCTCCCGATCATGCAATACCAAGCTGACTACGTGGATGAAATCCCGATGACCGACATGAGCTTGCGCCCAAACACAACGAGCCCTGGTCGTACGTACCGGTGGTACAATGGGACGCCGGTGTACGCGTTCGGCCACGGTGAACACTACACAACGTTCACATACAAGTGGTCTAAGGCCCCCGCCTCGACCTACGACGTTCAACGGCTCGTCGACGCGGCCAAAGGAGCGACCTACGTCGACGCCGCGGTCCTCGACACCCTCGAGATCGACGTGACCAACACGGGCGAATGTACGTCCAACGCTCCTCTTGTTTTGCAGGGTGACGTCCTGATCTAACGCCCAGCGTCGTCCGACTACGTGGCGTTACTGTTCTGCAGCGGACGATACGGGCCGACGCCGTACCCCAACAAGTCGCTCGTGAGCTACGCCCGCGTGCATGACGTCGCGCCCGGCCGCACTTCTACTGCCACGTTGCCCGTCACCCTCGGGGCGCTCGCTAGAGCGGACGCACGGGGAAATATGTGGCTGTATCCCGGCAAATACGCGCTCGCGCTCGACACGACGGGAACGTTGACCTACGAGTTTGGGTTGGTCGGCGACGCCGCTCAGCTGACTCGGTTTCCGCAGGACTCTGCGACGTCTGCGTAACAGGGCTCCATACAAACGTTGGTCGAGGAACGGGATGTCGTATTCTAGACGGCAAGGTCGGTTTACCACCGAGTATGATTACGAAGCGTTCGAGGAGAGGGATTCGCCTTACTGTGCTCATATTCCTGTGGGTGCATGATGTAGAGTTCACGTAACTTGTCTCGACCACGTTGTTCAAGGACAGTAGTCCTAACAAGTAAATGGAAGTCTACAGATGAGGGACTGGATGATGGCAACAACGCGAAAAGACGACCAGATCTACTAGCTGATCCGGATCATAATGACTCCAACTGCTCTTGGGATCAATTGTAACCAAGTTGTTCGACATCAAAACAGGCATCCCTGGGGGACTCTGTAGTGTATATGTCTATCGCCGCCCGTCACCTCGCGTAGCCATCACCTCATCCAGTCCCCCAATCCTGCTACTTTCCACGAATGTCATCGTCGTCATCGTCGATGACATGCTACGTCCCACTCTACTTGACAGACCAAACCCACTGTCGATGTCACGGGGACAACGACATCGCGCGTCGTACAACTCGCAACGTCAGACCGTATATCGGAACGATGAGGACGTTCAAGAGTATTCGCGCAGTCAACCCCGTCTGAGCAACGCCCAGGTAACTGAGCAATGTGGTGACGGCGTTGACGATGGTGCTTGTGACGACACGTCGAATGAGCCACCTCCGGGTCGTTTGATACATCTGATACGAATCCTTCGCAAACTGGGCCAATGCCAAGAGGCATAGGACAGCCCCAAAGATGAACTGGAAGATGCAGTACGCAACGAGCCACTTCTGCGTGCTGACATCGCTGAATACAAAACTACAGGTTTGTTGCTCCACCGAGACTGCAGGGAAGAATGAATAATAAGGGATGAGCCAGTTATGTTTTGTTAGTCCATACCTTCGACGTAGTTGGGATCACTGAAAATAACACAATACATGAGGAGTATGAAGACCCCAGGAACGTAAATCACGAGGAGAAAACATAGGATGATCCCTGACCGATTATACATTGCATAGACACGGAGAATCATCACCACTCCAATTTTTTGTCAGCAGGGTCTGTAGGGACACACCGGTAAAATGCTTACTATCTGCAGCTGCCAAAAACAGTAAGAAAGTCCAGTTGCCTATAAAATAAATCCAATTGCCTTAAGGGATCACGTTTTAGTCCATTGGGGAGACAATCCGGAGATACTCACAGCTGCGAGGCCAAGTCAATTTCACATTTGAGTGTATATCTGGATCTTTACATCTGATGTCCTTGCAGTTCGGAAGAGCGATTTGTGAGATACGGATAACTACTTCGAGATCACGAACGTACCTAGCACTGAGAGACTTTAAAAGTGTAAAATTAAAAGTCGAAAAATGATCTAGCGGGTGTCAACTCACGAGGCTGAAAGAAAACCAGCACAGCGAATCTAGCATACATTCTTAATCTAAAAATGCGATGCTGAGACACTCGGACGGACTCACGAGAAGAAATAGTGTGGACACCCGAGTCCAAGGTTGTCCCTGGGTCGGTATTATATACGTTGTGCCTCCTCGCATAGACATCGATGACAGACCCAGATGTAAATTACCTATGAAGACGGTCAGCCAGAATAATCATTTCCAGCAAGCTCGGAGATCTGGCCTCTGTCGAGAACGTAAGGCCTAGTAAGGAGTGGAGATCAATGTAACGGAATGAAAGGGGAGTACAGTTGACCTACAGTAATCATAACCCATCGCAACCACAATTGCGACTAGAGCAGTCCATGAGGGACAAAAATTTCAACCAGGTCTTGGAAAAGATTACTGACGGGCAGTATAGTCGGCCTGCAGTTGTTCCAGGGCAGACTGCACGTCGGAAGACATGGTCTCGTGGTCGCCAGTCGGTATGCGTGAATGGGACGCTCGGACCAGAGCAGATTTGAACTTGGCAAAACGCCGCGAGGTTCAAACTCGTCGGGGTTTCACTTGTGCCCTTCGGGTGCACAAAGGGCGGAAGCCTTATCCAAAGTGCCGTACAAGCGTGTTCTGGTCCAATCAGAGTCCTCGTAGAGCCTCGCGTAGCCCAAAAGTCTCAAGCGTATAACGTGATGCTATTCGAAGATCGGGAGTCACAGATCATTCAAATATCCCCGGATGACGGATTGACAATTGTTTACAACTTCATGTACGCTCGGTTCGAGTCGAGCATAGCGAGACCCTATGCATGGTTGCCTGAGAATATGTATGAGAAGTTTGCCTGCCGTGCTCAGAAGATCAAGAAGTTACCGTCGACGAGTCTGTGACCGACTTGATGTGACAGTGATTATGTAATCACACCCTATTCAGCTCCGAGTCGAAAAAGTCGACTCATCGAAGGACCCAAGTAAATATGACCTCGATCCGACTCGCCCCCGCGACATCGCCGCAGACGGCCAAAAAACCAGTCAGGTCCAAGCTCGGCGCCCCTTCGCAGCTTTCACAGTCGAGTCGCAAAGGCAAGCGGGCATGGCGCAAGAACATCGACATCCAGCCCGTCGAACAGGGACTGGAGGACCTGCGGGCAGAAGAGCGGGTCGTCGGGTGAGCCAAAGCCAGCCCGTTTCGCGTCGGCGCTGATGGCCTTGCTTCGCGCAGGTCGACGTTGCGAAAACAGACGGACGACCAGCTGTTCGTGGTCGACACCAAGGGCGACGAGCAAGGTGCGTGTGTCGTGCGTCGTGCGTCCCTGCCTCCGTCTTGACGTTCCCTTCAGTTCGACGGTCGCTGCCTCGGTATTCGAAAGCACAGCTGACGTCCTCTAAGATCATATCTCAACGATCTGCCGTGCCCGCCGTCGCGTCGCGCACGACCCGGCGAACCCCACAGAAAATCTCCCGCGCAGACAAGGAACGACTGCTGCGCATCGCTAAGCGCCCGCGCAAGGGGCCGTTGAACGCCCTCATGGATCCGACCGAGTTCGGGGCGGGGAGCGCCCTCATCGAGGTCTCGTACGCCGCCAAGCACAGTGGAGGACATGATCTATGGGACGCGCCCCCCATCGAGGAGATCGTGCCCGATGGGCTTGAGTGGATTCAAAAGCGTGCAGTCAAGGTAGGATCTCGTCCCTCGTGAACCTGGCTTAGGCTCATCGACGCCATGACAGAAACCTGACGTGGATCATCCGCGAGACGTGATTGACGTGCCTGCGGTGTCGGTGCCTCATCCCGGGGCGTCTTATAATCCACCGGTGGAGGCACATGAAGAGCTCGTCATGGAGGCTTACAAAATCGAACAACGGAAACAGGACGAAGCTGATCGTCTTCTGGAGGCGCGGCAGAAAATCGAGGAAGCGCGCACGTTTGCTGTGAACGACGTCTCGGAAGGCGTCCCTTCTGGAATGGTCGTTGACGAGATCGTGGATGACCAGGAGACGGTCGTTGATACACCCGTCGTTGTTCCTCCTAAAAGGTTGCCCGCGAAGAAAACCAAACAACAACGTGCTCGCATGGCGAAGCAAAAAGCAGAGGTGCGACTGCCAGATGAAATTTGATTGTGGCGCTTACGGGATAGGGTCGCAGAGGCACGCATTGGCCGAAAAAGCGCTGCGAAAACGCATCCTTAACGAGATCAATCAGGTCAAGTCGATCCGCGCAGAACTCTCCAAGGCCACGGATGCCCAACAACAGGCTCGGCTGACACGGCAGCTTGCACGTCGGTTGAAGCTGCGAAAAGGTCTCGCCGGCCAACGCCTCGGAAAGCACCGAGTTCCCGAGAGCGACATCGAAGTGCAGATCGGGGAGGACCTCAGCGAAAGTCTGAGGAACCTCAAGGTATGTGGAACGATGATCGCTGGAATAAGCTCTGTTGACACTGCATTCGATAGCCTGAAGGAAACCTGTTCCGTGATCGTTTCGTGAGTCTTCAACAGCGCGCGTTGCTTGAGCCGCGTGTCCCTGTACTGTAAGTGTTTTGCCACCCAGTGAACTCACGCTAAGGTCCAATCGATCCTTCAGACCGACGAAGCGGAAAGCAAAGCCAAAAGTGTACGAGAAGCATGCATGGAAACGTTTCGAGTAGCTAGTTTGAGACGTTCAATATATTGATTTCACCACGCAAAAAGAAATGCACAGAGTTAAAAAGCAATGGACACTGTGGGAGTTGAACCCACGACCTCACGCAATCTTCAATGCGAAGCGTGCGCGCTACCAACTGTGCCAAGTGCCCGCGAAAGCGTGACATGTTTGGCTCTGGATGACTTGTTTGGACGCCCGACACTCCTAACCCTGTCTTTTTGGGATCGTTGCCGACGATGACCATGATGGACGTCGACCCGATCGAGTCTGAAATTGCGAACCAACTCCCGACCCACCAGCCGAGACGACGCCAAGCACGCCCCGTCGACGACGCCCACCCCTTTGATCTCGATGCGTACATCGCTGGCTACACGGGCGAGTGGCCTCCTCGGCACACGCCTCCTCCCAGGCTGACCCCTTCGCAGGTCGCACCGCGGTCGACAGGCTCCTCTCCGTGACGGCCTCGTGCCCGTCCATCGCCCCGCAGGCCCTCGTCCTCGCGTTCGACCGGATCTACCGCCTGCGCGACCCGTCGCTCGTCCAAGCGGCCCTCTCGGCGTACGCGAGCGCCGCCTCGCTCCCGGAGGGCCACGGCCTGCCTGCGGCCGCGAGCGTCGTGAGCGTCGACGCCGGCTGGGTCGAGGAGACGACCAAGCGGAACGCGGCGGAGCGGACCAAGCTCGAGGTCGAGCTCAAGACGTACACCAACAACATGATCAAGGAGAGCATACGGGTGCGTAGGGTTCCTGTTGGTGGGGAGCCGACGGGCGACGGGCGTTGACGGCGTGCGCAGATGGCGCACAGGGACCTCGGGGAACACTTTCGCGCCGTGGGCGATTACGCCTCGGCGTTGAAGCACCTGACCAAGTCGCGCGAGTTTTGCTCGACCGGTCAGCACGTGTTGGACATGTGTCTCTCCGTGCTCGAGGTGCGTCTGTCGTCGCTCGGTTCGTGGTGATGATCGATCGCGGTTGGCAGCTCGTCATCGAGCAACGCAACTATTCGCATATATCGTCCTACTTCTACAAGGCGGACGCGGCCCTGGAAAGCGCTGCCATAGCGAACGTCAATGCTACGGAGGGCGGCGCCAACGCCACATCGAGTCAATCCACGTCCAAAAAGTCGAGCCCCGAGCGCGATCAAGTGCAGTCAAAGCTCGATTTCGCCATGGCTATGTCGCAGCTCGGGCAAGGAAACTACGAAAAGGCCGCTTCGTTGTTCTTGCGACTCGGCCCTCCAGAACAACTCGGTGATTGGATCGGCAAGGTGGGGTGCCGCCGTCTTGCTCGTTCGTCCACGCATACTCAAGTCCTTGCTTACGCAGCTCGTCGCTCCGGGCGACATCGCCATCTACGGCACGCTCTGTGCGCTCGCGAGCTTGTCTCGCGCGTCCATCAAGGCCAAAGTTCTCCAAAATCCGGTCTTTTCCGCATACATTGAGCAAGAACCATACGTTCGCGACGTCGTGCAGGCCTACATGGCCAGCGATTTCAAAACGACGCTCGACATCCTCTCTAGATATTCGGTAGGATCGCCCGCGTCATTCTCGTTCGCCCCACTGACACGGTCCCGGAACAGACGAGACACTACGTAGACATCCACTTCGGAGTCCACGTCAACGACGTCGCTCAGCATCTGAGGCAGACTGCCGTCGTACTCTATTTCCGGCCGTTCGAGACCATCCGCTTCGACCGCATGGCGTCGGCGTTTGGCTGGAGCATCGAAGAGGTCGAACGGGAAGTCGTCGCACTTATTCAGAGCGGTCAGATCCAGGCGCGCGTGGACAGCCAGAACAAGGTAACGATTCGTCCGTCGTGCTGGCTGGCATGGCTCACGAACCTGGTCGCAGATTCTAAAGGCGAAGAAGACGGACCACCGCGCGGAATTGTTCGAGCACGCAATGAAGACCGCGCTGGATATCCAGAGCACGAATCGAAAACTCCTTTTGCGGATGCGACTGTGAGTCTGGGATTTCTCCCCGAATTGATCGATCGTTTGGTTCATTCCGTTCGTGCAGACAACAAGCAGACTTGGTCATCAAGAACCCCAAGACGAGACGGGACCAAGGGCCACAGAGCTTCCTCGACCCTATTACCATGGGGGACCTCAGTTGATCATCCTTGCTGTAGGGTGCAGGTCGATAGAGCGAATACAACAGGTGTATAAATTACAGCTACGAGTCCCCAAAGTACTCGTCTACCAGTGCCTCCTTCTGTAGCTTGAGCAGCACGTCTTCCATTTCCTTTCTGGTGGGCATCTTCGGTGGTAGGAGGTCCTCGACCGAGAGGAACGTGATGTGTGACGCTGCGAGCTGGGCGTGGGCTTGCATCGAGTTTGGTGCAGGGACTGATACAACCGCTTGCTGGGCCGAGTCGGTCTTTGACCGTTTGGCATTTTCGGCTGGAGGGTCGTCCTCGGTCACGGCGACATCGTCGTCCGCTTTCCGCTTTGCGTTGTTGGTCGATGACGAAGAGTTCGCAGGTAGTGAATTGGAGGATCTTCTGGGAGTACGAGGAAGGTCTGGTATGGGCTCGTCCTCCGGTATTTGAAGCAGTTTGCGAATACGCAGCTGTGCCTCCCGCCACTCTGCCTCCTCCGCTTCCATCTCGTACTCGATCAACTCGCTCCCCGACTGTGTTTCGTCCAGGTCGCCAAAGTAGGCTGGCCCTTGGTTCATGAACTTTTTGTAGTACGCCAAGGCCTGGTTTTCTTCCTCTTCCTCCTTCTTTCTGCTCTGGAAGAGTTCGCGGACGCCGGGAAGTTCTTTGGCGCGACCAAAGTATCTGATCGATCACGAGCGAGCGAGTGAGTGAGACGAACGGAGAGAGACATAACGAGGGCCGCACTTGTATCCCTTGGTGCCCGGCACTTCCTTGCCGTCGTCGTCGAGCATGGCGACGTTCCGCCTGTAATTCGCACCCCCGAGCGCGATGATCTGATTCTCCCAATGCCGTTTCTCGCGCAACAGCTTGTTGATCTCGTCGTTGAGGTCGCGCACCTCGTAGTCGGTCAGACCAGCTTCGACGACGACGACGTCAGCGACGCGGGGCGCGGGGGCGAAGGGACGAGAAGGACGCACAGTCTTGGATCTTGGAGACCTTTCTGCTGATCTCGCGGAGGATCTCGCCGCGCCAGCGTTCGCATTCGCGGAGGCTCTTGCAGGCGCTGGCCATCTTGGGTCGTCTGTCTCCGCGAGTGCCGAGGCCCAGCTCTGCCGCCTGGGCTTCGCGGAAGCGATACAGCATGGACTGCGCCTTTTCTTCATTGCGCGCCTGTCGAAGAGTCAGCGTCGCCCCCGCAGGATGAGAGGAACGACGGTGGACGTGCCATGGTGGGTGGTGTCGAGTTATGGACCCGCCGTGTTTGGCAAGCGCTTTAGAAAGAAACAAAGCCACGTGGCTCGATTGATGTCGCCCCAGTTCTCCGACGAAGACGTCCAAGAAGAGCGCGTTCACTTTGCCAACGTCGTCGCGGCCTTTCAGCAGTACGCCAAACACTCGGTGAGCTCGACGCGGAGCGAAACGACCCCGGGGCTCTGACCGCCCTCGCTTAGCTGACCGCGAACAACCGACGGCGAAAGGACTTGTACACCCTCCCCAACGCCGACAAGGCGCTGCTCGACGCGGTGGGCTACAGACGCAAGCTACAGGCGATCGACGCAGCCATCCTCGTCAACGCCGACTTTCTGCGCAAGGTCGTCGCGAATCCAGAGATATTCGGACACGACATCGATGCGGGGGAGACGAGGGAGCCCCTGGACGGCGATGTACGCTCTGGGGAACAGCACGAAGGTGGGACCAGCGTGCGCGTCGTCGTGCAAACTCGAGCGTCGTCCGCGTCTTGTTTTGCAGGTGACGAAGATCATGAGACGCATGTGCACGCCGGCGATGCCAAGGCGATCGATTCGAAAAAGGCACAGACGGGATATAAGGCGACGGACTTCGACATGGACAAGTTGAGGAGCACGCTCAAGCAGTTGGTTCGCGATTGGAGTCAAGACGTGCGTGTTTTCGTGATCCGACCTCGTTCGCCGTCGTCACCGACGCGTGCACCAGGGAAAATCAGAGCGTGATCTGTGTTATGAGCCGATGAAAAAAGCCCTCGAGGAACACTTCGAGGGTCGGGACAGGTGACATACATACTAACTTTCCAGCGAGATCACGTTGTTGACGCTGATCTCCAGACGAACGATCCGAGTACTCGTCCCCGGTGCAGGTCTTGGCAGATTAGCATATGACGTAGCCAAGCTTGGTGGAACCCATCCTCTGTCCGGGTCCGAGTCGTAATACTAACCCCTGCTAGGTTTCGTATCTCAAGGCAACGAGTTCTCGCATTACATGTTACTCTCGTCGTATCTCATTCTCAACAGGTGTGCTTCCGTGTCTGCGACTTCTGCATTCCTCACCGATCGCAAAGGACTCATTCGATCGGGGAGCACACCATATACCCATACATCCACTCGTTTTCGAACGTCCCTTCCAGAGAGGCCCTGCTTCGTCCCGTAAAAATACCTGACGTTCTCCCCTCCAATCTGCCTCCAGAATCCGACTTTTCCTTGGTAGCCGGTGCGCTTCTGTCCACTCTCTCTGTGATCTTGGCTGCAGCGCCGCTCAAGGTGATTTCGAGGAGATATACGGCGCCGAAGACACGGACGAGAGCGAACCACAAGCCGGCCAATGGGACGCCGTGCTCACCTGTTTCTTCATCGACACCGTCAGGTTCTCTCTGCGCTCTCGCCTAGCACCACCTAACCGTCTCCCAGGCCAAGAACGTCGTCAACTATCTCCGCGTCATCCATCGCGTCCTCGCCCCTAACGGCGTCTGGATCAACCTCGGTTCGTGACGCCACGCTGGACGCAGGAGCCCCTCGTTTGACCACTTTTTTTTCGCAGGCCCGTTGTTGTGGCACTTTGAAAACAACAATACCAACGATCCGTCGGTGGAACTGGACCTGGAAGAGGTCAAGGCGTTGGCGCGCCAGATGGGGTTTCGGTTGAGCGTGCGTCCTTGTCCCCCTGTTCTCGTCGGCTCTGGTTTCGACGACTCACGCGATCGTCGGCAGGACGAGCGGACGATCGAGACGAGCTATACGAGCAACGATCAGTCGATGCTCGGATACATCTACAAGGCGGCGTTTTGGAAGGCGACCAAGGAACCACGATCCGCCTAGTACTACGTAGTCACCGGTGGGGCCACAGGAAACAACACACCGGATTTCGTGCGTGATGGAAGCAGAGCCTAGTGAATCGTAAGGTAGACGTCGTCGAAACTTGACGAACATCAGCTTGCACTGCGTCTCCTCGAGCGCTGGCGCTGGCGCTCGTTCAGTGTCTCAACCGTGTTCATGCGCGCTCGGCTGCTTGTCCGTGGCGCCCGCCGGTGGGGGATCCTCGACTTTTCGCGATGTTCTCCTCGCGTGCGACTCGGAGTAATTAGTTCTCCAGGGTCGGACGTACAGGTACTACTATACAGTCGCATTGCCTCCAGTCTACCTGGCTAGACTCTACAAGTGGCATAGTTCGTCTGACCCTCGGCGGGGCGTTGACTTCATTGCTCCGTCCGTTCGTCCAATCCACATCACAGCCGATCTCCGTCATCTCTTTCACATTTAGGATCATGGCGTGCGAGGTCGCTGGTTGGTAGCGGTTCATACACTCGCGTTCGGGTGCCGCTCTTCGGGGCTTTTATGTGAGTCTGGGTAACTTGACGTGGGGTGCATCTGCGGTAGAGAGAGAAGACACGGGAAAGCGAGTCAGCGTTTGTCATGAGCGATGGTCGAGTGGAGGACGAATGGCTGCGCACGAACAGAAGGTGGCGATGGAGATACTGTGGCAGCCGATGTCGCCGCGATGTCATCACTACTCGTGGAGGGACGGAGGGCATACACTCAGCAGGAGCAGGCAAGGACGTTTGAACTAGGTAATGACTGCGTCAGGGCGCGCGCGGCGAGGGTCACGCAGAGGCCTCGCCGGCTTATTCGGACTGGAAGAAAGAGGTTCCAGAGAAGTGATTTTACGTGTACATTGGTATCAGAAGTAGGCTAGAAGATGACTATCGAGTCCAAAAAAGAAGTGACACCAATGGTGCCGGAGTCAGGCTCCTACGGGCAGTTTTCTTTCTCTTAAGGGCCTTCCAAGGTTGGTCTTGACGACTGTCAGGTTTGGCTCCATCGCTAGGCTGGTTGGTCTTCAGGACGATCGCGTGCTAGTCTTCAGGTTCGACTCTGGTCTTCAGGGCGATCGCGTTCGAGCGAACCACCGGAATTGTCTCGATGGCTGTGTTGACCGCGGTTGGGCTGCAGCGAGCCGCTGGGCTGGTCTTCAGGACGATCGCAATTCGAGTGAACCACCAGACTTGTCTTGATGGCTGTGTTGACCGCGGTTCCGTTGCAGTGAGCCGCTAGGTTGGTCTTGATGGTTGTGTTGGTCCTGGACACCGCCGGGTTGCAGTGAACCACCGGGCTGGTCTTGACGACTGCCAGGTTGGTCCTGAGGATCGTCGGGTTGGAGTGAATCGCCGGGTTGGTCTTATCAGAGCAGAGGTGGACCTGGACAGGATGTGTGCATACTATGCTATGTCAGTAGGTAGAAAGGAGTGATGCAGCTATGATGCTTACCTCCAGTCGAGTGGTACAAGACTGGAGGAAAGCGAGTGTGTACGTGTCGCAATTAAGTAGACGAACCATTACCATAAAAGGAAATGTAGTAAGCGGACTTCAAAAGTGTAAAAGGGGCACAGAGAGACAGAGATGAATTCGTGGTATCACGAGGTGTGCCGGTCCAATCTCGAGCCAATCTGGCAACGACTTCGAGTCGGATTCAGCTTTTACCCTCGGGCTAGCTGTATGTCCGAACGTCTTCCCTTCTTCTCCGAGTCGCTGACGTGTACGGTCGTTCAAGGTGGCTTTCATGGCACCAACTGCGCTGTTCGCGCCCATCCTGATCATCATTGTAATTGCCATCGCACAAGGCAGGAGACGTGGCGTACACGTCCAAGGCGTCGAGCAGACATCCGCGACATCTTTGTACTCGGTGCGGAGGCAAACAGCTGCTCTGCCTACGCCTCCTGCGAAAGTGAAAGCCGCCTCCAAGCGTCGCGAAGAGACGGAAACTACGCCACTACTGCACCGCCCGCCGCCGGAGCGCTTTGGTCCATCGCTTGCCATAACTCTAATGGTCTCTTTCGGTGTCCCATCTACCGATGATCAGAATCAACACCATTCGCACGGAAATCAGTGAAGTGGACTTGTCATCATGTATGTCCTCACGAGCGTACGTGCTTGTACCTGAGGATTCACGTCATCCTGTCACAAGTGACACCGACGATGCGCACTGACACAGTGTAGTACTCCAAAACGTTCTTACGTACATCTAGGAATGAAGACGACTGGAATCCAAGCCTGATTGCTGCCTAGCTTCAACTTGGAAATTCACGCACCGCAAATTTAGCGCACCTCGAGCGGCGGATGAAAAAAGCCCACTTCGAGGGTTGAGTTGGTGGAACCTATCCAATATCCAGATCCAAGCCATGACACTAACCCCCGCTAGGTTTCGTATCTCAAGGCAACGAGTTCTTGCATTACATGTCATTTTCACGAGATAATGTCGCTAGACATTTGAAGTGTTATCAGAGCTGGTTCCGCCGTGTCGGAACGAGTTGATAGAATATAGAAAATACAAGTACGCGATGTAGCAGACCAGTCCGTCGCTGACGAATGCAAGCGAAACCACAGCGAAATCGATAAGAAGCTATACCGTTCAGTCATCGAACGTGATTTTCGCAGGTACTCTGACCGCCTAGTGAGTTGGCACGTCACCACGACCGACTATCCAAGACCTACCGTCGTTCGCCCGCCTGTAATATTAACGAAGACAATTTAGGAACTGGCAGAGTGGCATCGATCAGGAAACTCGCCTCTGAGGCCCAGCATACTTCCGCGCGAATATTCGTGCGCCCAAACGATACGACCAGATCGTAGTCGAGTCGGTAATAGACAACCTCGGAGTCGTCACTGTCCATCACCAGATCTTTCATGGCTTCACTCAGATCAACGTGAACAGTGCAAACCACAGAGAAGGACGCTGCATGTCCATTTTCAGATCAAGAGCGCAAAGACGGAAGGAATAAGTAACTTGCATTCATCCTCGTCCAGCCATCTTGGGTCAGACAACGTGCCTCGATAACACATGATGCGCGCGGTCTGCCCTATAAAACTAACAGGATCATTTCTGATGAGCGAAAATGTGATCCGAGACTGTTTCTCCTCGCGAACAGTGCCCTGTCAACGGTGTTAGCACACTGTGAACCGTGTGCGGAGAAGGATTACCATGCGAATTGTCGATTCAAAGTAGCCCGGCACGTAGGATTCACCTATCAGGTCTGTTTCCCACTGCTCCCTCCTCTGGACATGTTCCTCGTCGTCTGGGTCGACGGGTAGCGCGCATGCCACGCCATATTGAAGATTGGGATGCATTTCGTATCGAATCTGGGAGGAGGGTGGTTCACTCTGGGATTGATTGCGCCGGAGCTCCACACGCGCGGTGGCTAGGTCCTTCGCTCGAGACGTGTACGAAGTCTTCCATCGCTCGATCTCGGACTGTAGCGTTTCACTGTCCTTCTCGTACCTTTCTTGGGCGATGGACAAGTCTTTGCGAAGGTTCTCGACCTCTGCAAATTTCGTGGCTTCTGATTTATCGAGGGCTTGTTTAAGCTGTGCGATTTCGTCACCTGGCAGATGGCAAATATGGTCATCAATGAAGTGAGCGCAATTGCGAACGTACGTAGTAACACGTGCCGCTCCTTGGCTGAGTGTAGAGTGTTCTTAAATGCCTTGATGTACGAACGAGTATGACTTGGACTCACCTGCGTTTTCTTGCGCGTGCGGATGCCCATTCCCTTCATGCACCTTTTTCTCTGATTCCGAAAGCTCAATGCCATCTTTTGCTGCGTCCCGTGTCTAAGGGAAATTATCATCGTGAAAACCTACGGGACGAACCAAATTCTACTCACACCGACCAAGTAGGACGAGGGAATGATACTCCCCAAGTTGTATATGGAAATAATCTTTCCTCCACTGATCGCGATGTCATTGTGGTCCGATATAGTCAAGGACCAGACTTGGTGGCTGAGCTGGATGATGGACCCGATTTGCTGGTGTGTAGTTGTGTCCCACAAGGAGACCGTCGATCCAGCGGAAGCAGCGAGAAATGCGCCGTGACTTGCCAGGGCGATGCATCCAACTCTATCAGTGCCGTGAATGGTCCAACTCGCGAGGGTCCTCCCGGTAGAGGAATTGAGAGAGTAGATCTTGCCGTTGTAAGACAAGGCGAAGAGTCGCTTGCCGTCGCTTGACCAGGCGAGGGAAT
>JBBPLT010000269.1:0-35720 GCA_038089955.1 Strobilomyces dryophilus | reverse complement strand
GGGACACTTATTTGAGCCACTGTAAATAGGACATGAGGAGTTCACATGTAAACCAGTGCATGCTTCCATAACATGAGGTGATGCCACCACCATCAAGGGGGTGGCTGTCACAGTCACATGAGAGGACAGCCCCATCCTTTCTTTTTCCCCCATCCCCGATTCCCCTACTCTCATTCCCAACACCTCCGACAATGATCCTATGGAACCCTCCAGCTCCTCCACACCCGCCCCACCATGCCTAGCACATAGATTACCCAAGATACCCAGGAAGGACGATTAGAAACTGTTTACCCTTTGATACGCAGCAACCGCAGTCAGACTGCGCCAGACCCTCTCTTCTTGTACTTCTACTGCCTCCGTTTCATCACTTCCACACAGAGTCCCGGACACGCCATTCCATTTCCCATGATCCGCTCCATTTGATCCTTCTGTCTCCTTTTGGTCACGGACACCTGCACCCCATCTAGTAGAACTCACCAGTGTATACAGTCAGGTATTTTCTCCCATGTTCCCTAGCTAGTTCTATGCCTACCAAGCCTAGTAATCTAGTCCACTCTCCATGCATCCCTAGATGTGTGAGACCGTTTGATCTAGCCGACGCTATCGAACCCTTGACCCTAGCCTTTACCAAGGTTATTAGGGAGAATGCCCCTTTGCCAAGTCCACAGAACACATTTGGCTTTGTCTATAAGACTTCGCTCTACTTTGAGTGAGCGCTGCTAGGTTACTACGCAACCCATGTAACAGTGGCAGAATGGAAGACATAATGTAAAACATACCAGTGTTTCAGGTATCACAGAAGAGAAGCATGAGAAGCAAGCCAGTGCTTCTGTGAGATGGAAGGGAAGGTGTAGCCTACCAGGCATAGAGGTGGAAGTGACCAGGCTTCTATAGATAAGGGTCTAGAAAAAGGGTGGTGATGTCATGGACAAAGGGCAAGGCTATGGCCATTGACCATGAGTCATTGGAGTCTAGATTGGAGGTCTAGCCTCTCTAGGGGTGGGGGTGTGGTGGCATTGCTGGCACTTCTAAGGGTTTGCTGCCAAAGGCTCCAGGGGAGTAGTGGAATGAGTCTAGGGGTGGGAGATAGTGGCACAGCCACAGATAAGAGATAAGATAAGGTGGGGCACAGCCACACTATGACAAGATAAGATAAGAATGCACAGCATTCTTTGAAGAAAAAGATCAAAATCCAAGCTTGACCAAGGACTTGATTAGCTGATCTTGCAGCCAGATCTTGTCTGATAAGGGCAATCTATGCTTTGATAAGCTTACAAAGCTTGCTGTTACAACATGATCATAATAGTAATGGTATTTGAACTTGGGAGTGGAATAGAGGTTGTTGGGCAAAGTCCAGAAGGTGGGCTAATAGTGAAATGTATGTGTAGAGCAAGACTGAGCTCTATACCAAACCTTCTCTTTTTGGCCCACATCACACCTTGGGCACATCCTATCCACTCAAGCACATACCATCCATCCTACTGCTGCTTCCATCATTGTCACTCCACTCATTCCACATCACACTGCATCCATCCATCCATACTGGTCACTGACTAGGGATAGTCAGTATTCAAAGTCCCCCTCAGATGTAGAGCTCATACTTGCTCTACATATATATCTCATCATCTGCCCACCATTTTCCCACCTTCTGGACTTTGCCTAACAACCTCTATCCCACTCCTGAGCCTGAATACTATTATGCACCAATGGTCTGATAGTCCAGACTGACTTTTCCACAGTCCAGACTACACATTGGTCTAACACAAACACCCTGTGTTACAGTCATATGGAAGAACAGCCCTATCCTATCTTTTTCTCCCATCCCCGACTTCCCAACCCTTGGCCCCATCCCCAATCCACCATCCCTCGACCTCAATGAGTCTATAGAGACTGACTCCCACCACTCTCGTTCCACCATCCCTGCTGTGCAGGATGTCCAAGAAGCCTCGAGGCAGTACCTGAACCTGCAGTCTGCTATTTACCACATGGAACCCTGCTTCACCTTCTCAGAATTCCTTCTCCTGTACTTCCACCGATCTCCGTTTTCATCACTTCCACATAGAGTTCCAGATATGCCATTCCATTCTCCATGATCCACTTTCTTTTGCTTCTTTGTCTCCTTTTGTCCATGAACACCTGCATCCAACTTAATAGAACCCTCAACTCTAAGGATACCCATGCTTGCCACCTCACACTATATAAGTCGGGTACTTCAATCCTGTTTCCCTAGCTAGTTCTACATCTACCAAGCCTAGTAATCTAGTTCCCCTTCCATGCTTACCCTTGCGTAAGACCTGGTGTAGCTGCCGCTACCAGGAACCCAAGACAGACTGTGCCGAATGCTCTTGTCTTCGCTTCATCTATAAGACCCTGCTCTACTTTGAGTGAGCGCTGCTAGATTACTACACAATCAGCATAACATCCTGGACATGCCACCAGTCCATCCCTATGACACCCAGGGCTGGTGGACTACAAGACTGGTCAACCGACACTTTTTCCCATGATCCAGACCATATATCAGTCTTGCACAAACAATCTCAGTCTTACTTACCCTTCACCTGGACCAGTCTATTTAGGCTTTCATACCTTACTTACAAAGCCTGGTGCATCCCAACCCCTTTTTAAAGGCTGGGGTTCTTATATTTACTCATGTATCTAGCTTCTACCTACCTTCCTACTACCTGCCAAACACCTAGCTAGCTCCTCTCTATCATCTGAGAGCCCTCTCACACCTCACCAACACCTCACCAACTGGTTGATTCAAACTCTGATTTCCCACACCCTTAGACCAAGCATCAGTTCATCCTAGAGCATAGGCCCCCTTTTGTATTGAGCCTATTACACCCAAGACCCATACATATGACTCCTGGGTGTCTCCTCATCCAGGTCTTGTGTTTTATAACACCCTACTTATATAATGAAATATGACAAGGGGTGGGAACCTTCCAGGTGGAGGGTTCTACTAAGTATGGGATCATCTGTCCATGTAGAAGGAACAAAAGGAGAATGATAGTAACTGCAGTGTCTGTTGGAGATGGATAGCCACAAGGAGGGAAGTGCATACAGGAAGTGGAAATGGATCAAGATCAAGGGGAGATAATGATAACTACAGTGTCTGTTGAAGACAGGTTCCACAAGAAGAGAAGCAGATACATGGAACAGAAGTGGATCAGGAACTGGAAGTGGGGTGGACCAGGGTTTAGGATTTGATATCATTCCTAGGCTTCTTGGATAACCATGAAAGAAAGGAACTGGGCAGGAGCATGGGATTACAGTTGGAATTGGTCTTCATGGGAAAGTCTTCAGAAGGAGAGAGTGGAAAAGAGAGGGTGGAGCCTTCCATTCCAGTAACTGTAACAGTTGCTTATAATAACACTAAAATGCTATTATGGTAAAAGCATTGTAAAATGGCAATTCTTTCTGGAGAGGACAGCAGGTATGGGTCTGTAGATGCAATATACTCAACCCAAAAGGGAGCCTGAGACATTTACTGAAGTCCAAGAAGCCCTGGGGTGGACCAATGCTTGGACCAAAGGCATGGAAAACCAGAGTCCAAAAAGTCCAAAGTATGGTCAAGGATGGAGAGGTCAAGGAGAGGCTGAGGATAAAGAAAGATATGTTTTCAGGCAATAGACAGGGTTTTTGGGCAGTCTGATAGGTGGAAAATGGATGGTAGAAGGTAAGGTAAGAGGAAATACATGTGTAAATACACTAAAAGTCCTTAAGTAGGCCTAAGAACATCAGGCCTTGTAAACTACAGTGACCTCAAAAACCCTTTCCATACTAACCCCAACAGCGGTGCATGAAGCACACCACCAACCACTGTGGGAATTTTGCTTAGGTCTAGTGAGGTTATAAATAGTACCTACCCCTCTTTTGCTTACTAAGCTTACCACTTGTTTTGTGTTGCTGTTGACTATTTTGACCAGGCTATTGTCAGGTACACTGATGTCAGCCTTTCTATGATATCAAAGTAACATTTCTAAATAGGTTCTACCATTGCCATAGATGTTTAAAGCTATGTGTATACAATTTTTCCTACTAGTATTTATACAATTTTGTATTGTCATATCAATAGCTAACTGAGAATCACTTTTTGAGTGACTCTATTTATTCTATAATCAATTTATGTATAAAGGCAAACATCCTGGCATATTATGTAATCCAATATACATAGATAGCACTTTGTAATTTCATGAATGTTTTGTATCAGTTAATCAACAAATCTCTTTTTTCTATTATGTTGTGTTTATTAATAGCCAATCATCCAAGATAATAGATTTCCATTCCATTAGACCATAATAGTTGTTTTTAGTATTTATAGTTCAGCTAATATACATAAAAACAAAACTCAGATAAATCTGTAAATATCAACTAAAAAGACATAATATTTGAATCCAATTATGTCCTTCAAATTAAAATTCTAGCAATGCAAATACATGATATTGATAGAGAATGATTAATTCTTGATTCTTGAAATGATTGAAAGCTTTGAATGAGTATTTTGAGCTCTCTGATAATATAAAAATACAAGATCTTGTAAATTCTAGTAAAGAAAATGGTAAACACAAAGCTTTAAACATTGATAGCAATGGTAGAACCTGTTTAGGAATGTCACTTTGGTATCATAGAAAGGGTGACATCAGTGTGCCTGACAATAGCCTGGTCAAAATAGTCAATAGCAACACAAAACGAGCAGTAAGCTTAGTAAGCAAAAGAGGATATTTTCTCTGCAACACCAAAGAGTGTGTGAACTTTTTTCAACTCAGATCAACTATTAAAATGTATATCTTTGTTTGTACTAACAAACAATGTCACTTTTTCTATGATTTGACTAAGAACTTACCTACCAACTCAAAAGTGCAAAAACCCTTTCCATGGTATTGCTGTCTTGTAATGCACATATCTCCACCCTCTGTGAACCAAATCACATGACTCAGGGAGCAATTTTGTAGCCAATGGTAGGTACTGTTTATAACCTCACTAGACCTAAGCAAAATTCCCACAGTGGTTGGTGGTGCGCTTCACACACTACTGTTGAGGTTAGTATGGAAAGGGTTTTTGAGGTCATTGTAAGGTGTAGAGTGCTATCAGGTATAGGGGAATTCCTAAATAGAGAGGGCTGAAGTAAAGAAGAGTGGTCCAAGAGCCATAGGTTGGACCAACACATAGTCTGGACTACAGGAAAAAGTGTCAGTCTTCTCAATATAAAACAGCAATCCTCCCTAGAGAATAGCAGGTGTGGATCTGTAGG
This sequence comes from Strobilomyces dryophilus, assembly GCA_038089955.1. Lineage (NCBI taxonomy): Eukaryota > Fungi > Basidiomycota > Agaricomycetes > Boletales > Boletaceae > Strobilomyces > Strobilomyces dryophilus. The sequence continues at coordinate 30,466 of JBBPLT010000269.1, read as the reverse complement.
TGCAATATACTTGACCCAAAATGGGGTCCAAGATGTTTGCTGAAGTCCAAGAAGCTCTAGGATGAACCAATGCTTGGACCAAAGGTGTGGGAAACTGGAGGATGAAAACTCTGAAGTACAATCAATGATGGAGAGGTTGAGAAAAGGCCAAGGATGGAGGGAAAGAGGTGTCTGTGTGGAAGGACCAAAAGAAGATGATGGTAACCATGGTGTCTATTGGAGATGGATATCTATAAGAAGAGAAACATACACAGGAAATAGAAGCAGATCAGAATCAAGGGAAGATGATGGTGTCTGCAGTGTCTGTTGGAGACAGATGGCCATGGGAACAGAAACACACACAGGAAGTAGAAATGGATCAGGGTCTAGGGTTGGGTATCATTCCTGAACTTCTTGGATAGCCATGAGAGAAGGGAACTTGATAGAGGGATAGAGTTGGGGTTGGTCTCCATTGGAGAGTCCTCAGAAGGCAGCAAAGGAAAAGTAAGGGTGGGTTCCCTTGTTCCAGTGACTGTAACATCTACTTGATCTTGAAATATCCTTGGAAATCATGTCAAGATGCCAAGATTGTCTATAATCTGATGGAACCACTGTTTTATACCATGCTTGTTACAAATACACTCCCTAGCAGCAATGAGCAAGGCACTCCTGAGACTCCTTGGGTTTGCTCTCTGTGGACACATCAAATATAATTTTCCTATGGTAACACAGCTGTCCAAGTATATATCACCAAGTGACATAGCACACTATTTACATACAATTAACAAAAACTATGAAACCCCCCTCACTAGTGTTGTCAGCTGTCCCATCCATATAAATGAAATGACTGCACAGGAACCTTGCAATTGATCGCATAGTGACTCCTGAGCTTGTCAATGTGTAGTACACACAATTATTTGCCATCAAAAAATTAGATGACACTCACAAAATGAACTTCAGTATGAATGTAAGTGCCAAATTAGGATTTTCTATTGGAGTTACATATTCAAATTCCACCTATACATCAAAAAATTTCAGACCAACACATTGTTCTGCAACTGCACCATACTCACACAATGGATCCAAGACTATACTTTTACCTACCACTACCCACATTTGATCCAAGAAAGAACAGTTTTGTGATATGCACAAATGTAGCTAGAGATATATGTCATAGCAAAAGAGCAACCAAATCATGTATCTTGTTAGATTAAGGGTATGTCATCTAGCAAAACAGCGATAACAAGAGAAAGTAATTAATACAAATACGATGCAGGGACAACACCTTCTCGTCCAGTCTGAGGATTTCTTGCATACCACCATCTGTATTACTCGTCAGCACGACGCCACTGGATTCCCTAAACATCGTGACTCACGCATTGTCTCTGTCGTCGAGGACCTCGATCTCCATCCCGGCCGTCAGTGGGAGTTCACCCTCGCCCGAACCATCAAACGAATAGCGCGCGTGAGCAGGCCGGCTGCTTTCCTCTTCTGCCACCATGCTTCCAATCACTGCGTCGGACGGCGTGGCTGCACGCAGGTAGTTGCTCCCGTCAGGTCCGAACGGGTCTCCCTCGGCACCACCCTCCCGTGCCGCTTCCTCCTTCTCAGCGGCGACGTGCGTGAACGGACTTTGCCCGCCTAGAATCGTGGTTCTCGTAGCAGCATTGATGTGTTCCAGCAGCGACGATGGTCGATGCTGGATCGAGTCGTCGTCGTCATCTTCATTATCGTACCGGGAGACCTTGTCCTCTCTCCGAGACAAGAGCGTCCACAATATACCGATGAGCACGAGCAAAAAGACGACGCCCGCAGCGATCGCAATCGAAATGAGAATGACAATACCAGTCGCAAGGAAGGCTAGTGAATTCCTCAGGAATGATGACCCGAATGACACTAGAATGGACTCACCATGGCGGCCGAAACTAAAGTTGGCGACCGAGTAGAAAAGTGAAGACACATACCCAAGTACACCCTGTGTCGACACGGAAGCAATGTAAGGTATGAACGTCTGTCCGTCGAACAACACCACAGATGCTGAACCAAACGCTGAATCAGACAATGAACCAGAGATCATCAACACCCTGTCAGGTTCAACGATGCTGTTCGAGCCATGCGTGTTTTGCAGAGGAACCATGAGTAGCTGAGAGATGTTTGAACTGGCTTGGAACTCCGAGCCTGAATCGAGGTCAGCAGCCAGCAGAGAACAGTCTACTGGGAAAATACGCACCAACGTTGAACCAGGAATGGCCATTCCAAAATATTATGAAGGGCGACAATCCGTCAGCCGTGCTGCGGCCGATTGAGTAATGATCAAGATGCGACGGAACAGACCACCCACCGCCCAGCCGCAAATATGCTTGACGAATTGCCATTGTTGACTTCTACGGCGGTGACAGGGCCAGGGATCACAGTTGGATCTCCCACAGCACTCCAGCTACTGTTTGCAAAGCTGTATTGTGCAACGTTTGCAGATGTGCCATCGGGCAACGTAATGGCACCTGCCACGACGAGGATTTCTTGATTGCTCTGTGAATCTTGTCAACAGATCCCTCCACTGATAACAGCATAGACGTACACCGGCGAACGAAACCGAAGAAATGTCACCCTGCAGACCAGAACCAAGCGTACTCCATTGGTTCAGTGTGGTGTCAAAAAGGCAGATACCCTGGCACGCGACCGTACCAGCTTGCGCAAACGAACCAGCGACGACGATGGTATTGGTCTTGTAGGACGACGCAGCGATAGAACGCACGGCGACAGACGAACCGGAACGTGCTTGGAGAGGTTGAGCAATCGTTGTCAGCCATTGTTGACCAACGAGGTCGTAGATGGCAAACCCGTTTGCGTTGGCGCTGGTCAGATTGAACTCTCCACCAACATACAGATGCCCCTGCGTATCCACATACAGAGCACGAACCACTCCGGAGATTTGGTCACCAGCAAGAGCAGTAGCAGTAGAAGTCACGGGGTCATAAATAGCGACAGCTTGAGAAATCGTGGACGACGATCCGAAGAAAGTGAAGTTCCCTCCGACGATAGCGACTTCATGGGAAGAAGAACTGTTAGACCAAAATGCCCCAGCCAGGACTGCGGGAGCGGGAGTCGAAGGGGAAGGGGGCAACGTCGAGGAACTCGTCAAGGCTTGTCTCCTGAATAGCGCAGGGATTGTCACCTGGGAAAGCCAAGCGACGGGACCACGTTTGGAGTGGTTATAACGTTTTCGCGCAGCAGAAGCCGAAGAAGCAGAGGCGTTCACGGAACTGCCCAGCTGAACTCCCAAAGGTGTGACGGTCGGCTCGTCGCTACCACTGTTTGAGAGCATGATCATGCCCGTGGCCCCGTATTTCGTCAAGGATTGGATGCTGCCAGCGAGAAGCTGCGACACCTCTTGACCGCTCGAAGATGTGCCATTGTTAACAAAGGTTAAATTACCCTCGACGAAACCACCACTGTTCACCCACGATGAACTCGTGATGTTCCACGTCGCAAAGCCGCCGGCACTAGACTGTGAGCCAACCTGTGTCCTGGTCTCGGTGAAGTTCCCTGCGATCTGGATGGCGGTGTTCGCTAAGGCTATGCTCGCCACAGCGCCGTTTACGCCAGCTCCCAAGGGACTCCATAAGTTCGTCTGAACGTTGTACATGGCGACTCCCGTTAACCTTCCCTGAGTTGAAGGAGTCTGAGTGTCGGTGAAAGAACCTCCAATATACAGCTCGTCGCCGAACAAAGTAAATGACGCGACTGCACCGTTGAGGCCCCCGTTGGACAGTGAAACGAGATTCCCTTGCTTATATGCGACGATGTTGGCGATGCCACTGAGCGATCCCGTGGTGAAAGCGAAACTTCCACCCAAGAAAATGACCCCTGACGGGTGTTGGACAGCGGCGGAAATGTAAGCCGAGTTCGTGTTCGCGCCAAGCGCGTTGTAAACGTCGACACCGATGATATCAACAGCTGTTTCGCTAGTGTTTGACAGGACACTAGTTGCGTCAACGGTATTTTTCGAGTTCAGCGGCCACTCAAAGAATCCGAATCCGCGCTGAGTTCCAAGACTCGCAGATCCATTACCGCCTGCTCCAGAAGTCACGTTAGCAGAAGTCAGGACAAACTCGACGCTCCCAGCGACAAGTTCGTACTGTCCATTTTGACCTTGCCCCGTGGGTTGGTCCGCCAATGACATGGTAACTGTAGTCACAAACGACGAAGACGAAGGAACGATGGGACCTGTATAAATAGGCACCGCAACGTCATCTTGGACCTGCTGCGACACGGTGGACACGGAGGGCTGCGCTCCGCCACCGGGGAAGACCGTCACTTTCACCGAAGTTCGAAGAGCGCAGTCCTGGAAGTCAGCGCAACCGGGGATAACCAGGTTGACAACATATAGTCCGGATGCCGAGACATACGGCCTCCACGTAAATGTGGGGGCTTGTGAGGCAGGCGTGCCAACAGAAACAGGGGAGACCAAGACGGTTTGAAGGGTAGCAGGAATGTCGGTGTTCGCGTTCTTCGGAGACCAGGTTCCGGTAGTCGAAACGTTGGACGGGTTAGGTGCGAAGCAGGACTGGGCATTCTGGCTGCCAACGGCCGAAGCAAACGCTCCAGAAGAGAGTAGCTGCAGGATGTGCAGACCGGGGGCAGCTCCTTTCCATCCCGACAGAATGATTTGTACACCGGTCAGGGCCACAGGACTCGTGAAGAGGAAGTCCTGGTACAGAATTGAGGCGTCGGTCGAGAGCGGACAATTGCTTGTACAGGTCCCGTTCTGGCCCGTGGACGGATCCACGTATGTGAGACTTTGAACAGTGTTGTCGGGAAGTGATGTGATGCTAAGAAAATAAGGTCAGAGATCGAAATCATAACGTTAGACAAAGACAAATTGCAAGCTGTACCTGAAAGCTGTTGTACCATAGCCGCTCAAAAACGTGTTCCCGATTCGGACGCCATACGCATTCATTGCGGTAAACGTGCGAACGGTGATGAGAGCCGTGCTGCCAGACGAAGCGAGCCAGGTGTTGCCGGGACCATCGGGACCCGCGGGACAAAGTATAGCCTGAATGCCACTGAACTGAGAATCCGTCGACGAGGGGGCCGCAACAACTTGCGTGCCTTGAAGGGGTATCGGAACGAGCGACGACGAAAACGGCGATGCGCCTGGAGAGTATGGTACATTGGGATTATTGTTGTTGGCCGTGGCCCCGCCATTGAAGGACGTGGTGAAAGAACCGGTGAAGAAAAGACTGGTGTGGGAGGTATTGGAAGCTATGGACGTGACTTGTCCGTTAAGACCCTTGAATGCGGGAGGGGACCATGACGTCGACTTGGAGTTCCAAACTGCGACGGATGCGCCCGGCGAGGAAAATTGGCCAGCTACCCAAAGGTTGTTGTTGGGCGAATCGCAATACAGGGCGTTGACTGGACCGTTTGGACCGCCGGAACCGAGAGTAGAAAAGGCACCCGACGAGGGCAAATAGGAGACGACGTAGCTGGCGGAGACGTTGGCTATGGAAAGAAAGGAACCGGCAACATAATAGACGTTGTTCATCGCACACGCGGAAGATATTGAACCGCCAGCATTCGTGTTAGCAATGGGGGTGATGGCACCCTGCGGTGTACGAGACAAGAGGGAGGACGCTGAGGGGTCGAACGAGGTAGGGGTAGAGTTGTCGACAAAGTTGATGCCAGCAAAGGCGCCGCTGAGGCCAACCTGGCCCATGCGGTCGAAGTCAACGAGGGGGAGCGACGCGGACACGATGCGTGCGAGGGAAACGAAGGTGAGTGCGGAGGGCCATGGCGAGAACATGGTGAGGAGAAATGAGAGAAACTGCCCTCGTCGACCTGGTCAAAGGAGAGAAGCCACGTGAGGTGGTCGTCCCACGTTTTCAATTCTGGTCGGATTTCCAACTACGACTACTACGGTCTCGTTCTATCTAGTCGTGACGCCACTCATGTCCGGCACAGACCCGACACCCTGCAGATGAGGAGACGCCTGTTCCAACGACCTGCAATGGAGCGTTACACCGCGGCACGCCAGACGCGGAACTGTGCTCACTGAGGATATCTGTATCGGACGATTGCCGGCCTGGTCGCCTTGGCTTGCACGGCCATGTTGTCGGTGACCTGTTGTGACTGCAACATATGCTTCTCATTCAGCTGCGCCCAGGTCTCGCGCGGCGTCGAGTAGTGAGCGATCCACCGAGTCAAGTATGCGTCGTCGTCTCGCGGCGGAGCCCACTTGTAGAATGAGACGGCGAGGAGCGACAGCAGCAGCGTATTCCGCCAAAACGGCGTGGAGAATCCGCCTACGGATGGTTCAATCCCTGTTCCGAAAAGACCACGAGATGGACTAACAGACCTTCCGGACTGTCGGGGTGCTCCCCGTGTGCGTGGTTGCTACTAGACCCAAACCTGAGTTGGCTCGCAGCACCGAGCCTTGGACGGAATACGATTGCCTTGGCGAGATGCATGTTCTTGAAGAAGCCGGAATATCCTCAGCCTTCCCACACTCCCGGGTCCCTTCACCATGCCCACCTCGCCACGACGTTCCAAACGTCGTTACTCGTCCACGTCCATTGGGACCACCACCTGGACTCCGCAGGTCTCTGTGGTCACGGCGGCGACGTGTAGGCACGAGGACCCCGTGCAATCTCTGACTTATGCATCGCTGCCACCGACACCCATCCATCCCTCTTCCCCTGCCCGTTCGCCACCCCCATCTGAAAGAGACCCTTCTTCAGATGCCCAGTCGCATCAACGGTTGTTCTCGTTATGGGACTATCTTCGCGAAGAGCTACTAGCGACAGATTTCGACTCGCATCAGGAACTCAAATGGGAGAGAGTCAGCAACTTCTTGAGCATTCCCTTGGCGATGGAGAAGGTGATCGACGACTACATTGACATCACGCGTCTCGTCTCACGGCTCACATTGTCAGATTGTCGGCTTTGGGTTCCTCCTTTGCTTGGACTCTTTCCTTTACACCTTCACGATCCAGCCTATCCGCTTCTCCGTGGCGGCGTCGCGTTCCTTATACAACTTCCTGACCTGGTCCAAGTCACACCTCCCTCCTTCCCAGAAGGCTGATATCCTTCGCACCCTTTTGGTCGTCGTTTCCATAGCTCTTCTCATACCCCTCGCAGACGCCAGCAAAATCTATCATTCTATTCGTGGTCAGGACACCATCAAGCTGTATGTCATTTTCAATTCGTTAGAAGTGCGCACCGTCTTCGTCACACGGAGCGATGCTAACGCGAAAGCGTTATGTAGATTGCGGATAGGCTATGTGCCTCGATTGGCCAGGACATCCTCGATTGCTTGTTCTCGCGTTCTACTCTGGTAGCTCTGTCGCATCAAGTACCTGTCTCTTCTCGCGTGTTTCGTCCCTTGATCTTCTTCGTACTTGCAACACTCTACGTCGGTGAGCTGCCAGCGCGTCACTCATCGCTTCGTTCATGATTCGATGTTGCCGATAGCGACCCACTCTCTCGTTATGCTCTATCAATTGCTTTCGTTGAATGTTGCTGTTAACTCTTACGACCATGCCCTCCTCACTCTACTCGTCTCTAATCAATTCGTCGAGATCAAAGGCTGCGTGTTCAAGAAGTTTGAAAAGGACAATCTCTTTCAGATTACCTGTGCAGATATCGTCGAGCGCTTTACTCTGTTTCTGATGCTTGTCGTCGTCGCATTTCGCAATTTGATAGAGCTCAGCGGTTCTGAATTCGACTTTGCAGGAGGGTTCGTGATGCCGAAAAGCTTCGGATGGTTCAAAGGAAACAATGTTCTGTGGACCATCTCATATGTGAGTGTCTTCACTGTTACTTGGAGAGTATCCCATGCCTCACAACATCAGCCCGTCGTGACAGTGTTGGCATCAGAAATGATGGTTGATTGGTTGAAGCATGCCTTCATCACAAAGTTCAATCACATTCGTCCGTCCGTATACGAGCGGTACATCGATGTACTGTGCCGTGACCTAGCAAGCGCGAGCATCGTCGGGCGACATGGTCCGCGCAAGGTTTGCTGCGCCCTCGTTACTCTTCGCGATGACACTTAAAATAGGCTGTACAGCATTCGTATGTCGATCAATCGCCTCTAGTCGCGCGACGGCTTGGTTTTGCTTCGGTTCCGCTCGCCGTCTTGGCCATTCTTATCGGTCTTCAATCTTTTAATCTGTTGTTCTCGGGCCGTCTGTGTGATCAACGAGATGTGCGCCCATTGGCGAAATGGATAGCAATGGGTGTGTTGTTCTGGCTCTGGTGCGTCACTTCCATTTACTGTTGCCGTAATGCTCATTTTGGATCTGTCAGCTTCCTGGCACTCAAGGTTCTCTTGGGTGTCAATTTGATCACATACGCAGGTGGTCGAAGAACAGGAATGGAAGTGCGAGCAGTGGCTGACAGTGTGAATGACTTTGGACGTGATCCAATTGGAGAAGGTGTGCAGGAACGTGAATATAACAAGCAATTGCAGAAATTGCTCGATAATTGGCAGGATGATGCTGCACATGTTAGTGAAATAGGGGAGGGAAATAGCAAGGCCAGTGGAAAAAAGCGTGTTCCTTTGGAGGATCTTACCCGGTTTACAATGGTAAAGCGAATCTGGTGAATACATCCATTGACATCAAATAGACATGGGTGTCGTATATGGAATGACTGGCGTGTTCCGCCGTAGCGTGTTCTGTCGCTGCGTCATCCTACAAAAGCCCGATTACTCGTCCTCGCTTGTTCCCAAGCGGGAACAGTCGCGCATCAAGTTATTTTTGACACCACGTTAAGCCAATGGAGTACGCTTAGTTCTGGACAGTCGTGATGTTTAGGTAATCCAGTGGTGTCGTGCTGACGTGGTGTGCAAGAAATCCTCAGATATGAGGTCATTGTTCCCGCATCGTATTTGTATTTTCTTTCGTGCTATCGGTGTTTCGCTAGACGAGTATACCCTGACGATTTGCTACGACATCCAATATCCTCAACATGCGTGTGCATGTCACAACAACATTTTTCCAGGATGAATTGTGAGAAAGCAAAAGTAGCGGGTACGGTCACTAAATGGCTGGTAAGTGCGAGCACAAGATGTGACAAGGCAACAGACTTGTAGAAGAGGGTCGCGAAAGTGCTTTTGGTGGTTGTGGACAAAGGCGACCTTTGTTTTGAATTCCTCTCTGCGACGCTGGTCCCTGAACTCTCTGACGTGCCGACCGGCCTCGCGGGCCTCTCCCTTGTTCCTGGCCTTGACGACTTGGGTACCTTGACCAAACGCGCCGAAGCCACCCTTGCTAGGGACGAGGGTGGAGTTCTTGTCAGCGAGGAGCCGCCGTACGAGGGCTGCGCCGCTGCTTTGATTTTGGGGCTGAGCGCGCAATCCGTGGAAGGACTGCGAGTAGTAGCGCATCATGCTTCTGTGCCCGATGCGTGCGCCAGACGGAAGGACGAGCTCGTACTCAGTGTCGCCGTATGTGAGCTGGTTGTCTGGGAGAGGCTGGTCCTCGACGTCGAGGACCTGGTTGGTGTCCTCGTCGACGTCCTCCCACGCATCATCGTCGTCGGTGTGCGAAGAGGACTCAGGGGGATAAGAGGAGGAGAAATCATAATAGTCGGATATCTCGAGCTTGTCAAGCTCGCCGTCGTACGCGATCTTGCAGTGGCCCTTGTCGATCATATGTTTGCGGACGGCGTCGAGGGTGTGGAGCTCCCTGCCCTTGCCGTTGCAGTATATGCAGATGTTACGGACGGCGATCTTTTCTGCGAGGTAGATAACGAGACCAGGGAGGTCGACGAGGTAGTCGGCGTCGGGGACGAAGAAGGAGTGGGCCGAGGACATGTGAGCGAGATTATCTTGGAGGGAGGGGGATGTGGCTGTGCAGAAGAGACAAGTGAGCTCGGGAGGGGCATCGACGGGGGCGGGAACGGGAGCGGGTACTGAGGGGGATGTGGTGCCGGGAAGCGCGTCTCTGTGCTTCTTGGAGACGAGGTGGGATCGGTAGGCGTTTTCGGTGGCATATGTCTTTCTGCGGGGGGTCGGTACCATGGGCGGGGCGGGGCAGGGGGGGACGTACTTGCATTGGTCGCACCGGAAGAGGGACTGTGCGGGGACGTCTTGGGTGCGGTCTGCGAGCTTCTGGGCAAAGACGGCGGGGGTGACGGGGGGCAGGCCGGCGAGCCTGCGCTTGATGTTGTAGCGGTGGTGGTCTGAGCGGTGGTGGTCGCCTGGTGGGGGGTGAGAATGGTTCGGTTCGGACGGGGACAGAGACGTACGCTGGTTCGCGGCGTCGGTGAACTGGATCGCGCAGGACGAGCAGGAGAACATGGGGATCGGGAGCGTGTGAACGAGTTTGGAGGACGAGCTGGGTTGAGTGGAGGCGGGGGTTGCGAGTGAACCAATCAATGGGCGATCCTGTCGATCCGCTGCTCTCCCCCGCTTACCATCATCTCCACTTCCAAAACTCGGCCCAGTCCCAGAATGACCTCTACATGTACAAAAACAACTCCCCGGGCCCGTCCTCCCCGTCCCACCGCGCCTCCCCCGTCCAGGACATATTCCACCACGTCCACGACCCCCCTCCCACCGAACCTGCCATCGACCCAGACCAAAACGTCGACGAGGAGCCTCTCTACGTAAACGCAAAGCAGTACTTTCGCATCCTTAAGCGCCGTGTCGCCCGGGCTCGCCTCGAGGAGGTCCACCGCCTCTCCAGGCAGCGCAAAGTCCGTCTCCTTCCTCTCCCTCCTCTGACCCGCTCATCGATCATCCCCCCGCTGGCTAGCCTTATCTCCACGAGTCCCGCCACAAGCATGCGATGCGTCGTCCCCGTGGCCCAGGCGGCCGCTTCCTCACCGCCGAAGAAATCGCCGCGCAGAAGCTCGCCCAGCAGTCTGCCCCACAGGAAAACAATACCCCCGCCATGCTCGTCGACCCCCAGGACGCACAGCCCACCCAGGGCCAGCCCGTCCCTCAGATGTCCCTCGAGCCTCGCCAGCCTCCGCTCCCACAGAGCCGCATCCTCCCCGCTCAGGACGTGAACCAGGTCGGTCTCGCGACGAGCCCCTTCAATTCCCTCTCCCACAGTAACCCTTCCCCGCCCACGTCTTTCCCCGATGGCCGCCCGAATCCCATCCCCGCTCCTTGCGCCACACATTCCCCGCCCGCCGCCTCGAGCCCTGTTTTGGCAGCCCAGTCTCATCTATCCCAGCATCAACATCAGGCAAAGGTCAACGCGACCGCGTCGGTCACTCTACGTCCTCCCTATTCGCCGGCGCAGATGCACCACGTCCCTCACCCCCATGCCCACACGCGACTCCGTCACTCCCACTTGAACTTTACAGACGGTCTATACCAGAGCGAGGAACCGTCCCAGGGGCCGTCCGGCGCCGACAATCCAATGATGGCGTACGGCTCACAGACGGGCAGCTAAATATGGAACCCATCACCAAACGTTTCTCCCGCGAGTGCATGCATTGTACCATGGACGCGTCACGTCGAGTCTGCGTTTCAGCTGTTCCTGCTCTCATTTATGATCATAGATAGATCACTGGCTCCTCCCTTTTTTGGATTTAGATGATGATGATTTTTGGTCCGTAGTACGAGACATGCATATCCATCAGTGCTCAGGTCTATTCAATCGCCATGACATCATCCTCGTGAGCTACACTCGGCTGCTCGGGTTGTCTCGAAAGGGGCGGAGAGGGTGGTCGCGGCGCGCGATACAGCACGAGTGATTGACACGTCGGGGGAGAGAGCGGTATAGGGGCAGTTGGACGCTGGCTCGTCCTTCGGAGGCAGTCGAGCACGACGGGGGATATCTCCACCTCCTTAATCTCGGTGTGCCCCGACGCGACGCCGTCCCAGTGTGGAGTCGTTTCGACGTGGGTCGTGTCTGCGGTAACGTCTACACGATGGTCGCAACACAAGGACGGACGGACCAAGACGGGCGTCGACTCACCTGCAAGTTCTACCTCCATGGCGCTGTCGTCGTCGACCGGCTCGAGAGCCAGGGTGCCGGGCTCCTCGACGGCGCTCGGTAAGAGGTGCTGGAGGGTGTGGTGCTCGTGAGGATGTGGCAGGGACACCCTGGGCCACATGTCCACGTCCTCGGAGGGGCCCACGAGGGCGCTGCTGAGGGTCATGTGCGCCAGGGTGCGCTCCAGAGAGTCGTATCTGACCCGCTTTCGACGGCTGGCGTCATCGTCGTGGTCGTCGCATCTGGAAAACAGCTTGCGCTTCGTGGACGGTGGGTCGAACCATGGATGTCGGATGCACGTCGTCATGTTTTTGGTGGTGGTGGTTCGGTTATGACCCGTATATAGCCTGACACGGAGTTGCCAGAAGGTTCGTGCAAGTCGGAGCAGAGATTCGACGTTCGATGCACAGCAAGTATATAGTGTAGGACTAGTTTCGATCCCGCATCCTGTCCGTCATCTCCCGCGCTGCCCGCTTGGCACCCTCTCCGCCAGCCCAGCCCCTCGCGCGAAGCCATCCCACTATTCGAGGAGTCAGAGCGGCGGTGAGCCCGACCCGCACCGGAAGAAACACGGTCTTGTGAATGGTGTAGGCCAGCACGATCATTGCATACAGTCCCTCGTGGCCAGGGCCGCCCGCGGGTGAGTGCTCCACCTCGTCCCTGCCAGGCTCGCGGGGGGTGGTGTGCAAGAAGCCGGTGACGAGCTGTTTCACGTACGCCGCGGCCTGAGAGACTTTTTCTGCGCCGAGGAGGTTGATGCCCACGAAGGCGACGGTGAAGTCGAGGGCAGAAAAAACGAGGTAGACGCCGAGGGCGTACCAGCCGTAGGATTTGACAAGGTGTTTGAGACGCTGCGAGACAGTCGCGCCGGGGGGTGGGCCGTCGCTCTGGGGCGGGGGCGGGGCCGGGGAGGGGAGACGGGGCGAGGTGAGACGAGGAGGAGAGGTGCGGATGGGGCGGGAGAGGAGAGGGCGGCGGGTCGCGACGGGGAGGATCGGGGGATTCACTCTGAACCCGAAGCGGGGAAACACTCGTCGGAGCATCGTCGACGACGGGCAAGTGGTGGTGATGGTCGCCGACTCGGCACGGGAATCCGGGGATTCCCGGTACGATCTGTACAGTGTCAAAATGAAAAATTTTATAAATCGGAATCGGATCGATACATTCCTTGCTCGTCTTCGTCCACACCCGGCAGATCTCCTCTGCTCAGTGTCGCGAGTAAACCCTTGTCCAGTCTAACAGAGTCCGTTACATGCATACTGCAACAGCCCTTTGCGGCGGACACGACTTCCCCCCTCCTCGATAGCATCCCTCCTCCATTCCTAATACCCCATGGCATTCGATGACAGGGACACCCTCTACTCCTCCACCCCTTTCGAGGGGCCCGAAAAGCTGCTCGAAGTCTGGTTCGCCCCTTCTGCAGCCTGCGTTCAAGACGCCCATCCCCCAGGGGATCATAGAGTCGGCCTGAGGAAAATTCCTCGCCGCGTGTGGGAGGACATGCTTGACATCGTCAAATGCAAGGTCCTCAGCGTTGTTCAAGGTGATCACATAGATGCCTATTTATTGAGGTTCGTCCTTCATTTTCCCCTTCGTTTATCTCGCTTCCTCACCCCTTCCTGTACAGCGAGTCCTCTCTCTTCGTCTTCCCGCATCGCATCATTTTAAAGACTTGCGGGACTACCCTCAACCTCCTCGGTCTTCCGCGCATTCTCGATATCGCTCGCGATCATGCCTCGTTTCCATCCGTTTACCAGTGCTTCTACTCCCGCAAGTCTTTCATGTTCCCAGAACGCCAGCCCGACCCTCACCGCGAGTGGAAGGACGAAGTCGCTTTTTTGGATGCCATATTCCCCAATGGGGCTGCTTACACAGTCGGCAAAGTCAATGGCGACCACTGGTTGCTTTACATAACCACTCCTGCCATCATCAAGGGATCAATTCCGACTTCTCCCGTCCAATCCGATGATCCCTTTGCTGCTTCCATTGATTCCAACTCCGGTCTTCCTCCTGACTATACGATCGAGATCCTCATGAGTGACCTGTCACGCGAGGCTCGCGAACCCTTCTTCTTTTCGGTTCCACCTTCTCCCGCAGACGGAGCGTCTCCGGAGGTGCTACCCTCCATCACAGGACACACTCTATCGGCCGCTCTCGGGATCACCGATATCTTTCCTTCACGTCTCACCACCCTCGATGCGTACGCCTTCAGCCCTTGTGGCTATTCCTCCAACGCTCTACTCAAGTACGGCGATTCTACTTCGGGCGCTGATGTAGGCGAAGGATATTACACCATCCACGTCACCCCAGAGCAAGGCTGGTCCTATGCCAGTTTCGAGTGCAACGTCCCCCTTTCCACTTCCGGCGTCTCCTCTGCTAAAGATCTCCCTGATTTGCGCACACTCATCAAACGTGTCGTCGATATTTTTCAGCCCGGAAGGCTTAGCCTGACCTTGTTCATCTCCAACAAGACCAACTCTAATGCCGAGGAGGATGAGGCAGATAGCGTCGTCGAGGCTGCCCAGAGAGAATTCAAACATGCGCTGACAGCTCCCCGCCCCGCTTCCACATCATCCAGCGGTTCGGACATATCCAACGAGGTTGCGGATGGCCGTACCAGGAGCTACCGCAGGACTGACAAGATCAACTATGAATTTGGAGGTTACAATTTGGCGTTCGCTAGCTTCCAGCTACGGTGACATCCATTTTCGAAATGCGATTGTGGATGAATGATACATCGCTTTAGATATGCACGCTTTCACACAATCGCTCGTATGTATTGCTTTCTTGGAACGGACACAGCCCATCGATCTGTTGTATACGTATTCTGTTGTCCCCTTTGCAATGACAGACAACGTTTTCGAATGCGAATTCCTGCAAGCAGCAAGATCCCCGTCCCGGATAGTGATTTTAGACTGCTCCCAGCACGCGATAATAATACTTACTAATACGACCAAATCCATCACCGCTTGCTATTTCTGGAACGTCCATGAGAGTAAGGTGAGTTTGATACTCGAGTCTTTGTCTTCGCTGGACTTCGTTCGCGTGGTGTCCTTCATTTCCACTAATATTTCAACCAAATTTCAGGACGGACTGCCCCGGTCTCGCCTGCTGCATAGCGCAACGCGGTACGCATTCGGGTCAATGACATGAGAACGTGCCGCACGTTTTTTTAATGGGAACCCCTTCATCACAAACTGCTATGACAGAGTTATGCCGAACTTTCTTTAGTTATAGTGCCAATCGACATCAAACGCATCTATGGCCTCTCGATCAAGCGCGAGGCATCAAGCAATTTATTCAGTCCCTGACCTCGGTCTCGAGGCTCTGCGGGCCGTGGCTCTTCCATCGGCTAGGCTGGATTTCACAGGACCCGTTCCGCGCACCAGTAACCCTCGCGGAGATACTGCATGCGATGCTGATTATGGCCGCCGAGGATGTCCAACCGATGCGATATAAAAGTCCCCTAGATGTGTTCACCGTTCTCAAACTCCCCTTCTTCTCGAGTGCGCTGACCGCGGAGCGTTACCATCTCGAGACCAATGTACAACGTCGTCACACTCTCTGCAGCTACATCCACGGAGAACCTCCAAGCGCTGGAGGAAGTTAAGGATTTCTGCACGACCGACCTTGGTCGGGGTGGCAAACAACGCTGGACATACCACCTCCTCTCCGAAAGTGCCGTCTGCAGCGAACTGCAGCGTCTGTGCGACCCCCGCTCGTCTGAGTCGGTCGACAGTGTCACCTTTCAGCCCTGTTCCGATTACGCAATCCTCAACCAGGACCGGTACAGCATCGAGAAGTGGGACTTGCACGGTGGCCTATGGAGGTTCAACGCAGTTTACGACGGTGCGTGGTCTCTCCCTCTCTCGACAGAACGATCGTGCTGACCCGCGCGCGCGGGGATAGGTCACTGCGGACATGACACGGTCAACTACGTGTGCAAGCGGCTGCCCTCGATGATTAGGGCGTCGCTGCAGTCACTTCTCAGCAGTTCAATGGGCGCGATGCCCAACTCTGAGCTGGTCTCGGAGGCGCTGGCTGACGCCATTCGGCACCTCGATGACTCGATTCGATCGGATCTCTTCGACTTTCTCCCGTACGACATGCTTTGCGGGATGAGCGCAGACAAGCTCAGAGAGTATATCCAGCGCCACGAGTCCGATTGGGAAACGATCTCTTCACGATGTACGCAAGGCACTACGGTCATTTTCTCGTTGTTGGATCCGTCCAAGAGACATTTCTGGGTGGCCAACCTGGGCGACTCGCAGGCAGGTAGGTCCCTACCTCGTGCTGTGATCGTTTGCCCTCTCATTTTCCTGATCCCAGTGCTCGCCCGGAAATCTTCCTCTGGAGAATGGACTGGGTCCATGGTGAACACGCTGCACAACGGCAATAACCCGCAAGAACGACAGCGCATCATGCGCGAGCACGCAGGCGAGCACGCTTGCATCGCAGACAACAGGGTCATTGGGTATCTTGCCCCCACCCGCGGTGAGTCTTGCGCTCCTTCCTCTCCGATGGGCCTCTCTGACCACCTCCTTCACAGCGGTCGGCGATACGTGGCTCAAAGTGCCCGCAGCGTACACGCGCCGCGTCTTTGGCGAGTACGTTCCCGACTGGATCGCACCATCCCTGGTGGAGCAGTACGCCGCGCGCATCCTGACGCCGCCGTACGTCTCGGACATGCCGGAGGTGCATCACGTTGCGCTAGACGCGACGGGCGGCGGGCGAGAGTTCTTTGTGATTCTGTGCTCGGACGGGCTTTTGGACCTGTACGATAGCGTTGACGTGACGCTCTCGGAAAGTGAGCTCGCAGAGAGATGGGTGCGTGTCGTGGGTGATGCTCTCGGGCGACCAAATGCGCAGGGGTCGCGCGCGAACCTCGCTTTTGATTTACTGCGTGATGGCATAGGCGGGGAAAACATCGACCTCGCGTCGCGCAATCTGACGCTCGAGATGGACGATAAGTGGATAGACGATGTCACCGTGTTGGTACAGCATTTCTAATCCTCGGATTGCTCATGATAGACTGTTAGCTTGGTTCCCTGTTCTAGATAGACTGGATGTTTTATTTAAATATATAAGTGGTATTGCATCGAGGCCTCGGCCGGAACAGATATGTTATGTACGAATGAAAAGTGAATATGGGAACATATCCGATGAGATCACGACGCTATCGACGGAGTCATTAAAAAAAAAACATCAACTTCGAGATGCTTAGAGCCTAACACTCTCATCGTGTGGCGTGTCGGCTTTGATGGAACGCGAAGGATTAGGTTTGGTCCGCAGGCTGCACAGTGGACACAGCTGTACGAACATCTCGATCATCGGCCAAGTTATCGCGGCCTGGTCAAGAGTTTCAGTGCATCTGATATCGGGGAGGAAACTGACTTACCATGCCAATGCGCCGCGTTTCGGAAACCATAGATGCCGCGGAACCGTGAGTCCGATGGGCGTAGACAAGGATGTCATATATCTGGCCGCGCACAGGTATCCTTTCGAAAGCTCTCGTCCACTCGAATCCAAGATCGTGATCGATAATGTCTGACTTGGAAGATGTCGCCGACGACGACGAAGCATTGGGGTGGTTGTCGATGTGGTTGATGTAATCCTTCCGTAATTTTTCTTCCTCCGAGGCAGCGAGATGGAAAAATGCATCACGCGGAATTAACAGAAGGTGATATCTCTCCGACCCCAACCGAACGTGATGAAAAGAGACCCACATCTTCAAACGATCTGAGAGATTCACAGCGTCACTTGAAGATAAATAGCAACAGACATCCGCGTAAACTTCTGGCGTGAATGCCGCTGTCTCCAATAACTCGGGAGGCAGACCACCCAAAAAGCGTGTGAACTTGTCCTCGAAGAGCTCCCTATTTGGCATTTCAACAGGATTGACGTTGCTGATTCTCTGGACAATAGCTTCGGGGAGTGGTGCAAACAAGGGGTGTGCCCAGAATTCGGCCAAAGCTTTCGGGGGGATCGCCCCCTTATCAGAGAAGGAATGCGAGATGAAGGATAACTTGTTCGTGTTATGCGTTTGTCGAGGGGGTAAGCTATGAAGCGATGAGCTCGAAGCCGTTTGGCGCCCACTCAGCTCCGGTGTCTTGTGATTATGCGGTGATGACCCATCTCTCCAGGAAACATCCGATATGGATCGTCTCGTACGCCGGGACTGCGACAACGACGATACGTTTTGCCCGTAGAAACTGTGACCATCATTGGAATCCTCCTGACCGGTACGAGGTGCAGAGCCCGATTCTTCGCTGGAGGGCACATCAGAAACTAAAAAGGAGGCCGTTTTGGCACCATAAGGTGTTGTCTGTTTATCTCGAACGGTGGTACTGTCCGAGGGGACTTTGTGTCGCTTTTTAGGTGTGTAGTTGCATTCGCTCTTTGAGTCTTCGGCGCAGTGATTGCAAACTGGAAGATTGCGGTCGCACTAAGATGCTGCTTAGTAAAAATTTCCACCACACTTCGTGTTGCCACCAACTCACCTTCAGATTCCTGAGGCGACATCTATCGCATCGGGGTATTCCCCGATGCGCTGGAGTGGGCAAAGGAGTGTATCTACACTCCCTGCCGTTCACCCAGGAACAATGGTTGCAGCTTGGAAGTACTCTGTCGCACTAGACAATTGTCAAGACGTAAATCTTCCGCCAGGGCAGACGATCTCACCCTTAAATTGTTCATGCGGCAATGGTCGCAGCGCGGTTTCCCTCGTCGACCTTTCCACTGCGACTGACGAGCCATATACACCTTTGGATTCGGTATCCGTATCGTAAGTTGGGCGTCGTCGTTTAGTTCCTCAGCGGAGTCCAATTCCTCTGGCGAGTCAGACATTATAGGCCTTCGATGGGTGATTCAGTGGCGAACAGAAAATGCGACGAACGTCCAAGAAACGAGCAATGGCGATATCTACAGAATCCTTTGTGGATATCCCAGGACTAGTGTCCAAGAACTATTTGGTCGAAAGTATCATGTGGGATGGGTGGAAATCATACTTACTGGATTTAGGTAACCCCCAGAGAGCGAAAGGACTGATTGAATAAATCAAGGGGGGAAAATGCAGCTGCACCAGCTAACTTGTTGGCGAGTGGTAGGACAACGCAGCCTTTCAACGACGAGTCGGATGGACAGAGCAATCCTGCACTGCAAGCCTCGACGAACTTACTTACAGGCGTGACGTTACGGGTCACAAAGCACGCTTTTGGTAACGTAGTTGATCATTGCACCACCAGTGACACTCTGTGTCAGCGTACATGTGTATTCCCGCAACTCCTAATGAAACAGTTGGGAAGAAATGCACTGATAAGACGCCCCAAAGTATTTTCCAAAAGTCGAGTGACTTCCGAGCCCATTGTGTTGCGATCAAGAGTCTTCTCCGTGCAGTTATCAGGCCTATCCATTCGACAGTAAGTAGCCTGAGTCTAATAATTTCATCTCCATCTTGAAGTTCAGAGAAAACCTCGCGCATTCTTATGAACAATGCAGCACTGCAGGGCCAAATTGTCTGTAGCTGTGCACTCGGCGATTCTAAGTAACTCGAGTTCGGAAAACGAGGCGGATTCCAAATTTAGTATGTATGTCGTTACAGCATAGATAGTATAGCCACTCGCGCACTGCTGCTCAAGACGGGAAGTATTTTTCGCTACACGTCGGCTATCTTTTCATCTAGTAACGAAGGTGTCCCTTGTGCCGCGCCTTAACTCTGAGCGGATGGGTACATAGCCACTCTTGAGTTTCTCTTTATATTACTTAATGCAGCAGAGCCGGCAATTAAGTCAGCCTGACAGGTGCGGCCGCCCATCATGCATCATGAACCACAGCACTTGCTCCGTGATTGGACACACATACTAAGGCCAACTAGAGAGCAATGCGACGGACTTAACTGATCACCGACCATATCCTAGTTGTCCAGCGGGACCGTTCCCGTGGTCTCTACGTTTACATGTAGGTCGTCTGACGAACTAAGCCAACAGGTTGTACACCATACAAGACTCAAGAAGTCTCTTCAGACATCGGAAACGTGTGCGTATTACCATCCCACAGGTCCTCATCTTCATCTTCTCTGAACGCAAGCGATGGGGAAGAACACATTGAATAATCATCAAAATACGGCTGCTGCTCATTTTTAATCGACTCTTGATGCTCTTGCTCCGTGTATTGCTCTCGAGTGCGACGTTGAACGCGGTTGAGCACAAAGTCCAATTGAAGGTAATTCGAGTCATCGTTAGCAAACTTGCGGTGCTTACGATCTCGGACGTGCTGCCAAATGTTCAGCATGGAAAAAACCAGAAGCGGAAGACTCACCAGTTCGAAATCGTCAAACTTCACCCTACAGCTCTCACAATAACCAGGTTTACTGCCTTCGTCGCGTTTGGGTAGTCTCAGAGTATTGGTACTACGACTCTTTCTAAGTAGCGCGTTGGGACGTTCGGGAATGCCATCTGGCGGTCCCATAGCACCTGGCTGTCGCTTCAAGTTGTCCTTTCCAGCAACCAAGGTGGACACCTTGCGAGAGGTGATAACTTGCTGCTGGATACGCCCGCGCAAGCTCGCAGGCAGTTCCAGAGCCCGAAGAGCTCCAGCAGCGGACGTGGTGCCTGTCGTCGAGGTGATTCCGACACTGTTGCCAGAAGCGGCGATATAAGCACTGGTTGACGCCAGGTACCCAGATGCGTTGACCGAGGCTTGAGTATCTGGGAAGTCTGCGTCCAAGTCAACGAAATCCTCCACTCCTGTGTTCGTGACCTGTCTATTTAGATTGTTCATCGACACGGAACGTCGAAGATCGCCAGTTTTGCGAGCAATGAGCTGTGCTTGAGCGTGCTTTTTCCGTCTAAGCTCTCTAGCCGCCTTTTGTTGTCTCTCGGTCTCTTTGTCTTCTTCGGCACGTCGGGTCTTTTCCCACCGACGTCGTTCCCTCTCATCGAACTCGATGAATGGGCCTCGGGAATGGGGGTGACAATACAGGACAGGCCAAGCTCCACGTTCTTTGCCATCGCGTCCTTTGTGAATAGGAAACTCGAGAGCATGTATGACTGCTAACTCCTGCTTTGCATCTTCCACCAAGACGAAGTAGCTATTCTTCGAAAAGTATCGGAAATCGTGGCGTTTCTGAGTAGGATCGCGTTCTGTTGTTCCATGTACACGTTCCGACGCAAGTAAGCGAGTAAGATTTCGCTGATTGGAAATCTGAGCCCCGGGCGGATGCTTAGTGTTTTTTGGTGCAGGTACATCGCAGCGTTCCAATATACTGTCCAGTTTGACGGTATTCCAAATCTTCATATCGAATGCCTGTGCTTTCTCGACGAGGTTAAAGTTCTGGGTATTGCTATCCTCCACGATTCTGTGCAGAGATGAAATGGGCGTGCGGCAGCGTCAATACATGTAGGCTCACCGGCCTTTGAGCTTTATTGGACTCTTGAGTAGCGAAGCCGTGCGCGAGACCATGCCACGTAATCTGCGAGCATTTTCCTTGTTTGATTGAATATCTTCGGTAGTTATTACTTGGTTGGTGATCAAATGAGTGATCTCGTTCGAGAAAAAGTCTTCGACGCGCTATCGAAGCGTGACAAACCGTCAACGATGAGGGAAAATAAAGCGTATCTGGACATACAGCACCAAGCTGGCTGACCCTGGCTACCAACGAACTCCTCAGCGCGGCACTGTCGGGATCATGCTGATCGATGTCGAAGTAAAAGACCCAAGAAGGGAACGCCCGCGTATACTTGACGCGAAACTCGGTCTTGGCTGCCTCCCGCACCGCCCGCCGCTGTTCTTTGTCCCTGCGCTCTTCGTCTGGTAGCATGGCAGGACTTGGGTCTGTAAGTGTTGCCTTGACGCGCTTGGGCGCGTCTTCGACAGGCTCCGGAGAACGTGGCCGCTTGACAATGTTTGAAGAAATTCGGGATTTCAGAGGCGAGTTCCCGATCAGCTGCTGAAGCTGCTGGCGAGTACCAAGAGGACGGCGGTTCAGGGCGGTGGCCATTGGGACAAGACTGGTATCAAACCAAGACAATGGAGACGGGGTTGATGTCGAGGGTGGAGGCCCCGTTAACAGCCTAAGCCTTACGGCGACCACGAGGCACACTGGTGGGGGTGGTTGGGGGTAAAATTCAATGCTTGCGGGTCGTTCGGTTAATGAGCACGTCGAGTTCTCACGCAACACGCCAAACGCGTCTGATCAGACGCGTCGAAGCTTATGCAGGCACTGGCACAACTGGCATTTCAACCATTCAAATCATGCAAGTGGTAGCAACTGCGACAAGAATTATACGTTTAATTAAGAGCCCTGAATGCGTATCTATCTGAACCCTCCAGAGCAGTGTCGTTTGACATGCAGAAAGGGGCACCCGCTAGTAGACCTTTGCTGGCATCGCTCACTATTACAGCATTCTGTTTCTTCTCCAGCAATTTACCACAGACTGGAAGGTAATTTTGAGGTGGCGAGAGGGGGCTAGATGGTGTGAAAAGGAAGCCTCGCTGGATGGAAGAAAGAAGCGCAGTGATAGGTGTGCTGGGATCGCCCATGACTCCTAGTTCCTGCTCCGCAGATTTTATTTCTTTACCAGCCAGCTCAGCGGAGCCAGACTGGGTCGTCACGTCAGGTGTATCCGGATCTTCCAGGCCAATGGGACGGGACGTGCAATCGGGTGATGGGGGCAACGGTATCTCAGTGGGTGGAGCGGATGGACTGGGCGGGAGAGGAATGAGCGTTGGGGACGTCGCTTTGCTCCCAGCCTTGACCAGAGGTCGTGTACTCTCCTGGACATTCCCAACCGGACGCCGCCGAGGTGGAATGCCGCTGGAATTGGTCATTTCGCCTTTCACTGCTGGTTGGCAAGGTCGTTGTGCGGCTGCTGGGCCCACTAGAGCCGGTCGGTGAGCTGGTTTGGTAGAGGATGATCGACAGCCTTCAGGTACTTTCCGGCCGATAGCCAACTTTCTGGGTACTATTGCTTCAGCACGAAGCTTAGAGAGGGGTTTGTCGACAGTATTACCCGTCCGGCCCTCCGAGTCAGCAGCTACAGCTACCGGCTCACTAGTGTGTCCGTTTACGGGCACGGATGGGAGCGGTATTCTTTTAGCACCATTTTTGGTCACTTTTAGTTGATCGGTAGGTGGGTTGAGTTTCATTTGCACAGGTGGAGGCCGCCGGGGACCTCTAGTCGAAGGTGCATTAGGAGCAGGTAGAATTCGAGTAGCACCTGGCGGAGGGCGCTGGACTGCCGAGCGGGTGGATGCAGATGCAGGTACACCGCAACGCTGCGCAGCACCAGATGACTGCGCAGTGGCACGCAAGTTACGAGGGGGTGGAAGGTCACGCTGCATTTGGGATATGATCTTCCGTAGGGGAACATGAGCGTGGGCTGCGATTTGGGGGCCCTGGGCGGGTAGGCGTTGCCGTGTGTTATGGGCTGGATCAAGCGTCGGTCGAGAAAGGTGTTCTGGAGGTGTGGAGCTTGCGGGTCGTTGGTCTAGTTCCATCGCCTTGTTGCTCGCGCGGCTGGGAGGCCTGCTAATCTGCTTTTGCCCGACATTGGACGAGGCACCATTGCCCGAGGGCCCGGAGTGTATATCGAGGTATTTCTTTACCACCGGGGTAAGAGGAGCAACGAAGCTAGAAGATGTCTTAGTTGTTGCGTATAGGTCAAACCTTGTTGGCTTGCCTGTCTACTCTTGCAGGCATCAATGTCTTGTAAGCTTTGAAAACCTCTTTGCTCGCCTTTCGGACATCCGCGCTAGCATCACGTGCCGTCAGCCTTATAAGGTCCTCCACAGCACGGGCCCGGACTTCTCTCTCCAGGTCAGGAGGATTACAGCAGTTAAGGCAGGCCAGAATGCCTTCTGCAGCGGTCAAGCGAGGAAAGACAGACTTGTGGTTGGCTAGCTCAGCGAGATGCGGTAGGACGGATGGAAGACGTGTGTGCTGAACAATGGCAAGGATGCAGGCCTTGGCACGCGAAGTGAACACTTTGTTTGTCCGACCGCAGAGGGCAAGCAGAGCCGGAACAAACTGAGGAACCAAGGGGTCAAATGCCGAACCTAGACCGGTCGCTAACACCGTGACGAGCTCGACTGCAGCACCTGACAACCTGCTCCGCTCGGAGTTCAGAGCGCTGTTCAACGGTCTGGATACCGAGCGAATTCCAGCGATCATTTCGGATGGGAACTCGCAGCCGCCGATGTTGCAGAGGCGAGTCAGATGCTGAATGCCCTGTGCAATCGTGTCCCATGTTTCTTCGGTTTCATCCAGTGAGACTTTCTTGCTGGCAGTCTCGATTTCGACTCTGAGGATTTCTGAGGAATTGCACTAGAAAATCGTCAAGAATATTCTTCTGAAAAGACGAACAGTGCTCACAGTGGTTATCGGCATTGATTTAATGAAGAGAGGAGGGCGTGAATAATGAGTCTCATGTGGCTTGAAATCCCAACCGTGGCGCGTTCCGGTGTGGAGTGCCACAGAATCACGTGATTGTATCCTCGGCAACAACCACACAAGTTGAAACTCCGCCGAGACGGTGTCTGCCAAGGTGATCCCTAGTCGACGATCCTCAAGATCGCTTGGACCAAGGTGAGGGCGTTTTTCGAGGCACAAATGTTCCGGAAGGCGCGTCATGGTTATAGCGACCCCTGTAATTCTACGGGAGCGCGACCTTTGTCGCTGGATGTGTCAATCTTGGCTTGGATGGAACTGATTGATTACTCTGGTTTCAGGCGCCATGTCTCTCGTCGTCCCCGAACCCCATCAACAATTTCAGGTGCAAATACATTGTCTACTTCCTGGTACCATACGCTCATGTACAAATAAGCACATCCTGCGTCTATTGAACACCAACGTCGATGGCAAACGCAAGATTATGTATGCCTTGACGGAGATCAAGGGTGTGGGTCGTCGCTACGCAAACCTAGTGTGCAAGAAGGCCGATGTGGATCTCAGCAAGCGGTAAGTTCCCTCGTGGGGCATAGAGTGCATTACTCAAACTCTTGCAGGGCTGGAGAGCTCAACTCTGATGAACTTGAGCGTCTCGTAACAATCATTCAGAACCCCACCCAGTTCAAGATCCCGACCTGGTTCTTGAACAGACAAAAAGACATTGTCGATGGCAAGGACTATCAGATTTTGTCGAACGCAGTCGACTCGAAGCTGCGAGACGACTTGGAGCGATTGAAGAAGATTCGGGCACACCGCGGACTGAGACAT
Source organism: Strobilomyces dryophilus (assembly GCA_038089955.1). NCBI lineage: Eukaryota > Fungi > Basidiomycota > Agaricomycetes > Boletales > Boletaceae > Strobilomyces > Strobilomyces dryophilus. Next base: position 5,317 of record JBBPLT010000269.1, on the reverse strand, counting down.
TTCTGGGGACTGAGAGTGCGCGGCCAGCACACGAAGACCACTGGTGAGTGGATGGTCGTACGCTGAGAGACGACGTAGCTCACCTTGCGTCAGGTCGTCGTGGGAAGACGGTCGGTGTGTCGAAGAAGCGTGGCTAGTTGTATGTCGGAGTGTCCCGTTTCTGCGATTTGAATGCCTTGCCTCGGTTAATGATCACGTGTCGAGTGAACCGTAAGTTTGCAAGTGCCCGGTTTTGGTGTGACGACGGTGATGTCCGCGGGGAAGCTGCGAACGTCGGGTATACCCACCCCAGGCAAGGCGCCGAGCGGGATACCGACACCAGGCAGACTTCGTTCTGCGTCCAGCGTCACTGCGCAGCCCGTCCCCGACCCCGACGACTACGCGTCTCGTGCCTTCGTCGAGGCCATCAAAGCGAATGATCCTGCACAACATCGCCCAAGTCTCACCCAAAGTATCTCCCCTGCATCCTCTTCCTTCTGTGCTCTCCAATCCGGAAGGCAGTCGGCCACAGGTCGTCCCTCTTCCGTCACGTCGGCTTCCTCAGCGCGTACCAAGGCACCATCCGCACGTACTCCCAGTCGCCAATCCGACGCGGTCCCAAGAAGCGTCAGTCGTGCCGGTCGAACCTTTGAGGTCGGCGACAACGTCAGGATCGAATCTCTTGGTTATGAAGGTACTCTGAGATACGTCGGAGAGATAGATGGGAAGCCTGGCCTATGGGCCGGTGTGGAGCTCGGTAGAGGATTCGCCGGCAAGGGCAAAAATGATGGATCCGTCAACGGGTATGTCCTCTCCATCCCATGATAACGACATATATTACCCCTCCACCCTCTTTTATCGTTCTCTTCTGCAGGCAACGATATTTCGAGTGCCCTCCGGACTGTGGCGTGTTCGTGGCTGCAACCAAACTCTCTCCCCCTACCGTAGGTTCAAATTGTCGACCATCATCTGTCGCGTCGTCTCGTGGGGGTCGCGTAACACCCGCGCAGTCCGGACGAGTAACTCCTTCCACTCCCTTCTCCATCAGCGCTGGACGCATGACTCCCTCTACCTCGTTTGGCAGGGTCACTCCCTGCGACAATAGGACGAACCCGTTGGGAATGTCTGGTCGCATCACACCGACTGTTACTCCAGCTGCCCGCAAGTCCAAGCCTCTCACTGGTCTCGGAAGGTCGCCTGCTCCCTCTACTTTGGAAACCCAGATCACCTCGGGCTCCCGAGCTTCCAAATACATCGGTTTGACAGCCAAGCATCTGAATTTGCGCACCAGCCCCGGTCAGCCCGACTTTCTTCTCAGAACACCATCTTCTCCAACTTGAACTCCTTTCAATGCAGATTGCAGCACACGGCCATCCGACTCCCCGTTCACTACTCCCAAAGCGGGTGCAATGAAAACGCCCAATTCCTTGAATGACTCGCTCATGCCTGGGATCAAGTCAAGAGCTTCCCTCAACACACCTAGGCCTAGAATACCCAGTGCAGTCGCCATGCCACCACCTGCCTCGCCGGCACGATCGACGTCCTTTGGTTCTATCCATTCCCTTAACGACGACTCTACGCGGGATGACCACGACCAGGGGAACCGTCCACCTTCCTCTTTGGATCTTACCGCGTCCAGTAAAGCCCTGCAAGATAAGATCAACAGACTATTAGGCAACACCGTTATTTCTGACCTTAGTGACGTTCAGCCTGTTTCATCTCCCTCTCAGACCCTGTCCACCACCGATGCTGACGCGACCGAACTTCACGAACCTAAGATATCCGATCTCAGTACTCGTATAGAGCGCCTTCAGCCAGAAAATGCATCTTTTCAGGATACTGTCTCCTCACTTCGTTCGGATCTTGAACAACGCCGAGTTTTGGAGAAGGATCGTGACACTGCCCTTGCCGCTGCAGCAGAAGCCGAGAAGGAGTTGCGCGCTGTGGAGCGAAAGTTGAGCGAAAAGAACTCCAAGATCGAATCCCTTGAGCGTTCGAATGCGCAGACTGCTGCAGAATTGGAACGCGCCAAAACGGAGAGCGAAGCGCGTCTCAATGATCTGCAAGCCAAACTGGATACCAACGAGACGCTGGTCAGAAGTCTGAAGGAGGCTATTGAGGCCAAAGAAGGCGCGGAACACGAAAGCAACGCGCTTCTGAAAGCCAAGAATGCGGAGATCTGCCTTTTGAAGGGACATCTCGACAATGTGTCAAACGAGCTCGAAGCCGAGCGAAAAGAGCTAGGGGCACAAATCGATGAACTTCGTCAAGCGGGACAGGTGAGCAGCTTCGAGCCTCTGATATCCATCCCCGACTGTTCAGCTTGTTAGGAAACTATCGCACTTTACGAAGAACGACTCAGCGCAGCGGATTCAAGGCAGTATGAAATGGAGGACAAGATGTTTGCACTCGAAGAACAACTTGAAGCGAGAAAAGTAGCAGCTCCACTTTCGCCTGGTCTTGCCGCGCAGCATGCTACATCGGCTCTCGAAATCGATAACGAGACGTTGCGAGAGCAGGTCCAACACCTTCAGAAGAAGCTTTCCATGATGGAAGACACTCTCGAGGATGCCCGAGCTGCAGCAGAGAGGGAAGAGGTTACTATGAGGGAAAGAATCAAGCGCTTTAAGGAAAAGGAAGATTCCATGCGAAACGAGGTCACTGAAGGTCGCAAGACTGTAGAACAAGTTGCGAAGGCCGAAGCGTTGGCGAAGAGTCGCATCGAGGAAGTGGAGGAGGCACTGAGAGAGAGCACCCTTGCGCTGGAGAATGCAAGGGCTGAGATCGAGACCCTACGCACAGATGCTGTGGTATGTCGCGATCTCCGCCCTGTTTCATCGCTAATTCCCTCAAAAGACGGCTGATGTAGGAGCCGAAGACGCGTCTCAGAAAGTTGCTGAGGTGTCCCGCCAGGCCGCCATGGAGCGTTCTCGGCTAATCGAAGAGATCCGAGACCTAAAGGACGAGCTTTCGCGGTCAGCCCCACAATCTGAAGCGATGAAGACCGACGCAGAGGTCGGCCTCATCAAAATTCAATGTGATTTCGACTCATTTCCCATTGCAGGACAGACACTGGCGCTCGATGTTTGAGCATGAGCAAGCCGAAGTTCAGTCACTGCGTATCGTTCTGGACGAACGAACAGCCGAGTTGGACTTGCTCCGTAGGGGAGCAAACCGTGAGATGTCGATGAATGGCGTATTCGAGCACTCTAAATCGCCGTCTAAACTTGGAGCAGACGAGATCAAGGGACTCAAGTGGGATATACCCTGACTTAAGGTAGCGTATGCACTGAAACAAGTCATCACAGACACATTGTTCAGGGACTACAGAAGGAGTCATTGGCACTCACTCAGAGAAATAAGGTGTTGGAGGCCGAAAACAGGCTTCTGATATCTGAGACTGACCAACTACGCCAGGTAGGCTCTTGTGGCAAAGGACACCTTTGCTCATTTAACATATCCTTCAGGAGCTCAAGATACTTGAAGATAACGTTGAACAAGGCCTCTTGAAACAGGAAGCTACTCTTGATGGTGAAGATCAGCCTTCGACCCTATCTTTGGATCTTAAGACGAAGTATGAGGTAAGCTGTGAATCTGATCACAGTTGATCGGTGATCTCACGTATAGTAGGGTGAGATTGAGCAACTCAGGAAACGACTTGCGGATGCAGAGATGAAGATAGCCCGGATAACACATGATGCAAGTTAGTGTTGTCCGTGAAGTCAACTAGATCTAAGAGATGTGTAGCTCAACAAGGAAATCAGTGAGCTTGAGACGCTTATGGTGATTTATGCATGGTTTCATGGTTTATGCATAGCTGCTGACTTGCGTACAACAGATCTACCGCGAAGTGCGCCGCCTTGTGAGACAGGTTACCCGAGACTCACTCTAATCTATAGGACGAGCTGGAGCAAGAGATTGAACGGCTGAAGGCTAAATTCAAGAAATCGTCGAAGAATAGCACTGACCCAGGCGACCTGGCAAGACGAGCAAGCAGTGCATCGGCTGTGCTGAGCGACGATGACTTGCTCTCCACCTCGCGCGACGACGTATGTGAGATCTGCGAGCGGCCGGGCCACGATATCTTCACATGTGATCTCCTAAAGGAAGACGCACCTGCAGTACTCGCGCGAACCAATAGTAAAGTAGGCCCGAATTCGGGACTCTATTGCGTGGATTGCGAAGGATATGGTCACGTTGCCTCTGACTGCCCTCATTCACTGGATGTTTTCTGATATTTATTCGCTCATGATACTTGCAGGCACTATTTTCTAGTCATAGTGTACGAAGCTCGTTGGATGTGGGCCTCCTAATAGTTTCCTACCTGTGGTAGAGTTTTACGTAATACACTATGCAGCGCATTGCAAAATTTGAGCCGAGCGCGATAACGATCTCAGCAGCAATCATGTCCCGTTTCTTCAGGCAAGCTGGCGACTCTGATTCCGACACAGATGATTCCGACGAGGAACTTCTGACCAGCGGCGATGAGGAGGCTCCACCAAGGTCGGCAGCCAAACCAACCGGCATGTCTCGATTCCTCCGCACAGCCGGTAGCGACTCCAGCAGTAGCTCCGAGTCTGAGACCGAGTCTGAAGAGGAAGAGATCGAGCCTGGAACGGGGAAGAAAAAGGGAAGGTTCCTACGGAGCGACTCCGAGGAGGACAGCGAAGACGAAGAAGACGTGAAGCGTGTCGTTAAAAGCTCCAAAAACAAGCGTCTCGAGGAGATCGAGGCGACCGGCAAAGTGTTAGACAATGGTGTCAAAATCAACGACTGGGTGGCGATATCTGCAGGTCTGTTCTGGCCATTCGGGCTGTCGTTCTTGGTGCTGATTTGAATTTAAAAGAATTCGATAAGCTATTGCGTCTCATGCAACGCCAGAGCAACGTTGCGGAGCCCATCCCTCCATTTTTCCTCAAAACCCTTATGAGCCTCGAAGATTCCTTGAATGCCGCATTGACCAGGGAAAAGGAGGCGAAGAAAAAGATGAATGCCGTGAACGCACGTGCATTGAACTCCATGAAACAAAAGGTTAAGAAGACCACCAAGGAGTACGAAAAGGAGCTTTCTCGATATCATGCTGTAAGTACATCAATCAAATCCGCTGTTCATCCTTGAACATATTGTAGGACCCGGAAGCCTTTGAACGCGAGTACATTCTACATAGCCAGCCTGCAGAAGCTACAAGGGGGACGAAGAAGCCAAAGAAAGCTGACGAGAGTGGTAGCGAAGAAGAAAATTTGCCGGACGAAGACCAGTTCACAACAGTCGGGAAGGGTGGTAAAGCCATGCAATTCACTGCGGATGCCATATTCAAGACCCTCAAGATTGTACATGA
>JBBPLT010000268.1:0-35831 GCA_038089955.1 Strobilomyces dryophilus | reverse complement strand
CACCACATCGGGCTCCTCCTCCTCCTCCTCGACAGACGCGACGCGCTCCGAGGTCGTCGAACGACGCGTCGTCGTGGCGCCCGACGTCGACCCCGTCCGTCTCGACGCAGACCCCGACGCCGCGCTCGTCCGCCCTACGCGGAAAAAAGAAGAAAAAAAGAAGAAAAGAAAAGTCGAGTCAGTTCCACCAAAGAACCCGAACCCGAGACGAACGCACCTCCTCCCTTCTGACCCTTCCCCCTCTTCTTCCGCTTCCACTCCACCACCAGATCGTCCGTGCAGTCCCGTTTCGCGACCCAGGACTGCGCCCACGGTCGGTTCGTCGTCGGGTCCACCCCAGCCCATCGGACCTTGTACTTGTTGCCTCGCTCGGCGGTGATCTCTTGGACGGCCCATAGGACGTCTTCGTCGCCGGGTTGGTACACGAACTGAGTCTCGTGTTCGGACGCGCCGTCCGAGTGGTCGCCCGTGGGCATGGTCGATGGTCGTCGTCCGATGCCAGATCGTGGATGATGATGGACTACATACTAGCGGCCTTGGCCCCACGTCTTACGTAATCAATCACCCCATGAGACGGACAAAACTGGTGTCAAAGGTAGAGAATCGAAAAACGAACGTAGAGTAGCAAAACGAGCGGACGCGCGTGCGGGGTATTACGTGCACTCTGGATCTAGCGAGCGAAAGAATGCGAAAAATCATGCAAAGAAGTCCTCGTGTTCGTCTTCAGAACACGCTGGGCTCGGGCACCTCGGAGTCGGTCTCGTCGTCCTCGGGCAAATCCTCCACAGCAGACGCCCTCTGATACGCGTGCCCGACGAAGTTCATGACGCTACCACCTCGAGTCAGCGCCCAGTCCGAGTCGGATCGGTCTGACTCACTAGATGGTGCCATCCGCACATCCCACGACGACCTCTTCGTGGCTCAACTGCATCGACATCGGGTTCTTCTCTGGCGTCGCCAGACCCGCGAACTTGGCTGGTAGACTCCCCAACAGTCCCTTGACCTCCCTCGGGTCCACGACGTGCGCCAGCGCCGCCCATGCTCCAGAAAGCGGCGCGACGTGCGTGTCCACGTCCACGCCTGGCTCCGGGCTCGTCGCCCGACGCAGGTGATCCAGCGCGAGCGCCCCCTCGTCCGCGTCTCCGTCAGACTCGGGCACGTTCTCCTTGTTCTCGTGCGTCGACATCAATACCTATCCAGATGTCAGCGTCGATCGACCGCAACGTCCAACGCCTACGTACTCTTCGATCGGCGCCCGTTCGAGAACTGAACCTAGTCGCCGTCACCACTCTCCTCTTCCTTGGATCGACCGCGCCAACGGCCACGTCCGGCGTCTCCACTACCGCAACGAGTTTGGGCGGCGCAGTCAAGATGGCAGCACGACCAAACCGGATGGCGAATCCTCCAGCACCGACAGCCCCACTGCCCGTGGGAGATAACGGCGACCGGGGCGAGGGAGAGAGCAGGGACGACAAAGGCGCGCCAGGTGTGGCGAGAGAGTGACGACTCCGCGGGGCATTCGTAGTATTGACGGAAATCCCGAGACTCGACTGTCGGCGCTGAGGAGTAACGAACGAGGTTGACCTCGAGAACGATGCACGAGGTCGTGGGTCAGTGGTACTGCGCGCCAGATTAGTGGGCGGTGTCGGAGATGTCAACCGCGCGCTACTGCTCGTAGGGGACGCCACACCGCTATCGGCCAGAACAGGCTGGACCTCGTCTTCTGTCCATTGCAAATGGAGGATGACTGATTTCGTGGCGCACTGGGCAGATAGACTAAGAAACGAAGGGTACAGAGCGGGACGAGTACCTACCGTCATTTGTGCACCTTTGGCTGCAAACCATTGAAGCATGTTGTTCGGCGCTGCACCGACGTTATGGAGGCGCGCGTTCAGAATAGGATCGCACCCTCCCAACTCTGACAGTTTGAACTGGGAGATCATCTCTCTCCGTTCTACGATTTATAGATCAGCCATCTGCAGGAAGTGAGGCCAAAAGAAAGCTCAACTGATCGAGAACACTCTGACGATGCCATCGATGGTGACGCTGACTACTCTCTCGCCTTCATTCACGGCACCAGATCCGACAAGCTGCACCCCGATGTTGACGGTTGTCTGCTGTCCGAACCGAACGATTTTCGTTCCCGCGCGCCAGTCCCAACAGACCAAAGCCTTGTCCGCTCCGGCGCTAACCAGATTACGCGAGGAAAGAGCGACGGCACGGATACCGTTCAGATGACCAGCCAGCTGTTGTAGAGGCGTAAAGGTGACCGAAGAGAACAAATGGACGCGTCTTCGATGGCGCTCTCAGTGCTTGTTCATGATACGAATGCATACAACCTACCCAACGTCATGGAACCCAACGACGAACACCTCTGGGCGCGAAGATAAGCTGGGCCGTCGAGAAGGCAACGTGCGTATACCGTACCTTCTTCCGCCAGGAAATCCACGCAACTGACCGGCTTCTTCACTTGCAAGCATTTCTTCATCTCGCCGGTTTCAATGTCCCAGAAACGAATAGTTTCGTCGTAAGATCCCGAGATGAGACGCTTGCCTGAAAACATCGACGTCGAGAATAAATCGATGCACAAGGGTGGTACACACCTCTCAAGAGCAGCGTGGTGCAAAAGTTGGTATGACCATTCAAGAACCTGATGCTCTGCGGCAATGCATTTGCGAAATTGGACTCGCGGTGATGTAACGAGCGGTACAACGGGAACCTAGTACATGGTCAGAGGTTGATCTGATCGAAAGTAGAGGATGAATACGTACCATCCTTCAGGCATATCGGGTGCTCTGACCGGTACAGGGTCGTTCGCAGTCAACCGCAGACAGTGCCAACGCCACAGGGCAGGATGCCTAGTCGCTGCGAACCATTTCTTCGAGACCTAGTATGACTATCAGGTCAGATCACCACGAAAGAGTACAACAAAGTCATCAGAACAAGTTCCCGAAGGATGACTCACCAAACCAGCTATGACGACCTCCTTGACGCTCAACTCCCTGAGGATCCGCAGGGCCAGCTCCGGCGCCAGCGTACCAATGACGTCAAACGTTGACCGGAGGTATTTCTGCAAGAGGAGAATTTGCAGGGGGATATCGCCCGGTAATAAAGCTACGAATCGAGGTGAGTGACAGGACAGCGCTCCGAGATAGTTTGCGCAATTCATGACGAGATAAACTCACAATCCAAAATCAAACCAATTCTGTGGAGACGCGGATGATCAGCGTGAGGTGATAAACGACAGCGGGATCGGAGAAGATAATACATCGCATCTCCGCCGCAGCCTAGATGCGCATATATACGCCTCGCAAGGGAAAGAACTCACAGTGTCATCCTCGCCTCCCTCTTCAACCCTCTCACGGCCCTCTTCACTTCCTTCTCGTCGAACTCGCCTCTCCCATCGCCCCGCAACGCGCTTGCCAACCCCATGCCTTCTTCGTCCTCGCTCAGATCGTCCGCATACCCGCTCCAGTACCCCTTTGCTTTCCGACCACCGCATATGCAGACCTCGCCGGCGTCGACGGGGACCTGAGACTGATCGTTCGCTTGGATCTGGCGCTTGAGGATAGACAGCTCTGCCTGAAGCGCGTACGCCTGAGCTGCGCTGCTCGCTTGCGCACGCTCGAGGAGGCGCTTGTAGGACGTGAGGCGGGCGAGATGGATCTTGCGAAGATTGTTCAAAGTCCCTTCGAACTATTTTTTGGCGTCGTAAGCACGACGAACACGCCCATCGAAGCGAAAACATAGGACGACACGCAGAGAGGTAGAGCTCACCTCTTCGTCCCCGGTGTCCTCGCCAACGTCGGTTATCATTTCCAGGGTGACGTCGTCGACGTCGCGGTCGTCCCAAGGATAGCCCCCGTCGGCATTGACCAAGGTGGAGGCACCGTTGACCTGACTGAGCGGAGCAGATCCGTTTGCGACGCTAGCAGCGCCGTTGGGGTTCGCCGTGCGTGCAAGCAAGGACTCGGAGAGCAGAGCCACGTTTTCGTGTCTAGCTCCACCAACGACGGAAACGACGGAACCTTTGCGTCGGGTTTTGTCCGCAGACAGCAGGTGGGACTTTGAAGGCGTCGACTGCGCCTGGGGTGACTTTTCCGGCGTCTTGGTGATCTTGGGGGACTTGGCGGGAGTGGCTTGTCCTGGGGATTTCGCAGGGGTTCCGTGAGCGGACGACTTGGCTGGGGTCGTCTGTTTGGGAGACTTGACGGGGGTGCCTTGGACGTTGTTCCGCGCGGGCGTAGCCTGCTTGGCGTTGATGCTCACGGCACGAGCACGGGAAGGAGTACTCTGGCCGCTGACCGAAACGGACTTGTACATCGTTCTTTTGACCGAGAGGAGGGAAGGAGGCGAGTGCGTAGCTAGACCGGTCGAAAGCGAATTCGAGTAGGACAGGGAGGACACGTGGTTCCGCGAAGGAGTGGGGGCTTCGGACATGACCCTCGTACGCGAAGGCGTGGCTTGCACGCCGTCGGGTCTCTGGCCGGAGGAGAGGGAACGCGGGAACGCGCTCGGGGGGCCGACGAGGGAGGTACGGCGACCCTTGAAAGGCGAGGGCGAGGCGGGGTCGGCGCGCTTGGCCACGGGGACCGGCAGCCTGTTGGTCGAGTGTGAAGCCGCGCGTGGCAAGGACGCGCGCTTCGAGGGGGGGACGGGGGTCGCATTTGGGGAGCGAGCGCGGGTGGTGGCGGAGACGGTGCTGGACGTCGTGAGGGTCGTCGACGTCGGGGAGCAAGACGGCTTGACCGTGCTCGCGTTGGACATTGCGCGCGGTTTTGCGGCGCTCAGCAAAGAGCGGGCAGACGTCGACCGCGACCGCGCAGACGCTTCAGAGGGTGCAGGCATGTTGGTGAGGGTATCTGGTCGCCGTCTCCAACGGCGGCGCGTTCCCACACGCAGATTCCCGGGAACTCTGCATTCCGAATCTAACACAGACAACCAATGCCGGTGGCAAGAGTTTACACCATCACCCAAGTCGAGCGACGGTGACGAGCAGGGGATGCCACTCTGCTATCGTGCACCGTTGGTACAACCGCACGACTACCAGGCAAGAGTCGGTCAGGAACAGATCGATCAGGTCTCCTCGCACCCTCACAGCCTGAATGGGCGGCATGCAAGACTGGCCGCGTTCGATCTCATACATGTTCCACTCACGCTACTCCGGCTGTCATGGTGCCAATCACCGCTTGCTCCTAGCGTGACCTTGCGCCCTCGTATCATTGACTGCAATGTCAAGGCACGGGCCCAAGAGTTGGATGGCGACATCCCCCTCCCATTCTATCCGAGGCCCGTGGGCCGCTCCACCCAACCGGCATCGGGGACGTGGACAACGACATTCAGATATGGATGACGTGGATCTCTCGAAAACGAGAAGCTCTGTTCGTACCAACTTTAGCTACGCGGGCGCGCCGCGTTTCCAAGTACATAGCCTAGAATGGATTGTACTCGACGACCGTCGAGGGCCCTCAGATCTACGGAACCATCCCGGTTAGCCGAGGTCGTCTGGACGAACAAAAGTGAATTTTACCCCCATTTGCATCTCCTAGCGTCGCGTAGAGCTATCGACAACCAATGAAGGGCCCGCCGGAGCCCAATTGCTCAGTTGCGTAACTCGGGTCGATGTAACCGCTGTTCACGTCAGCGGCCTTGCAGATAGGCTCGTTGGAACCACATGTGTGATATACTAGTGCCCTGTACGCCGCGCATGCCCCGAATTCGGAATGAGCGTCCTCGCATGGCCTCCCAGGCGACGGATCGCTGCGTTCCGTCGTACGCGACGCCCTGTCGTTGACCAAACGACGTCTCGCGGTCGAGCGTGCGCGCGTCGGAAGAAGGAGCGCCGTGTTCCCCCCCGCTTCCCTCCTGGGCAACTGCCACATGCCACGACGGCGGCGTGCATGTAACGGCGAAACAGACGAACTCTCGGCTTTCTTACCAAGGGGCCTGAAACGCGTCGGTTTCTTGCGTGTTTTACCTGGGCCTCACGATCGCGGGAGACGGAACGAAAAGGGACTTGCAAAATGAAAAGGGACGCGAGGAAAGGGACGACAGCTTATGGCGTTGAAACGTCGCGGGGCCCGGCCCCTTGCTGCATGACTTGGCAACTTATGATGGAAGGATGACGTTCGAAGGCTGTCTTCGAGACGCATGAACCCGCTCCCGCAAGCGGCACGGTCTCATCACGGGCAAGCGATCGGTGCGTTCCCGGGATCCAAGGTGATCTCGGCGAGCCCAAGCTCCGGTCTCTCGGTGGGTGAGGCACGCCCCGAGTGCTCGTGCACGTCAGTTCGGGGGCTATGTATTGGCGCGCCCACACGTCTCAGCAAGGGGTCGTCTTCTCCCGACAAGGTCAAGTACGAGCCCGTCGGGCGTCGCAACTCGCGTTTCCAGCACACGAGATCCGCGACGGATCTGCTCCATTCTGGCAGAACGTTCTCTGACCCTGACCTGAGCACGCGCCATCTTCGAGCGAAAAAAAAACGCATCTAAGAAAAAAAAAAATAACAATAAAAATACTCCGTCGGGTCTTCGTGCTCGCCGTCGGGAGAGCCGAGGGTATCGGATGTCCAGTATCAACTGGTCTGTACAGTCGATCCAACGAGAAACCACATTCCCTCCCGGTCAAGCGTATCCAAACGTCTCCACGTGTAGCGTGACGCTAGGTCCGCCATTCCGCGGGCTAGACGGACTCGACCACCCGAATCGCAGCGTCTTGCGAACGACCTTGGTCATGGCGTTGGGCCCGCAGACTGGCAGAAAACCGGTGAACTGCCGAGCGTCAAAGAAAGAAGAAGCACCCACCACCGACAAACACCTTCCCGCTCGTCGCGCGCGTCTCCTCGTCGAGCATGTGCTCCAGGTTCGGTCGGCCCTTGTTGACTCGGACCCAGGGGTGCAGCAGCGTGGTCTCTTTCGAGTCGGGAGACGGACTCGGTGGGTTCGCGAACGGGTCTTGGTCTTCGAACGGGTTCGCGTCGAGGTTGGTCCGGGACGCCGCGGCGGAGTCCTTGGTCAAAAAGACCTGAACGTCCACCTTGAGCTCCGGAGGAGCGAAACGGATCGCTTTGTGGAGCGATTCCGAGGCCCAGCTCAACATGTCTGATGCGACGGTCAGCCAAGCGTTCTTCATTCGTATGAACGAAAGCGCTCACCAGCGTCGCGGATCGACCAAACGAGCACGACTCGGCGGCAGCAACTTCCATTCCTCACAGATCTAACCACTCCATTCAGTCGACGACATCTTCAAAGTACAAACAGACGACTTACTCGACGACGCTCAGCAAGACCGGCAGCGCAAACGTTATTCCCGTGCCGCCTGGCATGGAAATCAAGCACGAAGACCATCGACCAACTCGAGAACGTACCTGCGATGAGCAACGAGGTATCATAACAACCCAGACTTAGGCCCTGCCCATAGGGCCCATCGACGTACACTTTGATCCTCTCCCCTCGCGCTGCGACGTCCTCGAGACGCCTCGTGAATCCGCTCTTCACTCCGATCAAGAAGACCAGCTCCTTTCCTTGCGAATTCTCCGCGGTCGTTACGTCTGGAGCAAACAGCACAGAGTCGAGGCACGCGATGCTGAACGGGTGCGCCTCGAGAGGAAGCCGTGAGACGGACGGCACGACGAGGTAGGCGAACTGTCCTGGCGACCAGCAGAAACGATCGGATCGACGAAACCGCACCTGAACGAGGCGATCGGACAGTAGCTCGGTCGTCGCGTCCAGCGTCCCGCATTTCCAGCTGGAACTGAAAAGCGCCAGATTGAAATACACCAGCCGGCCGGTACGTATCAGACGGTCGGCGGCCCAGACGACCAAGGAAGGCCAGACGTAGTACACGAAGTTCGTCGCGCTGGAATGGGCACGTCAGTGGACCCCGGAGCAGATCGGATCTCATAGAAAACGAGAGACGTACCCGTACATATTGACGTGGATGGTGACAGAGACCAAGATTACTCTGCACCGGATCAGCCACATGTGTTGGAACACGCGAGACAGGCTCACATGACAGCAACAAAGTGGAGATAAAAGAACAGTTCGTAAACCTTCTCTCGTACAGGACGTAAGGACACGACCGTCAGCGCCGCAAACGTCAGCGCAGCGACTTTGCCGAACAATATGAAATCGCCTGATGCGCTCCGATAACTTGGGTGGTCATACACAAGTGTCCATAGCGGCCGCAAAACGTTACTTACAACGGGAAATTATCACCTCCTCCGAGGACATGCAGTCCGATAAGGATCAAACACGCTCTCGCTGCGACTCTGTGCATGATATTTAGCTGCGTCTAAAAGTGAGTCTGGGCGGCACGGGAAGGAGCAAGCGAGTTATCCGATCACCTTGTCGGCGCTTATGCGAGTGACCACTGCAAGGCAGTCATGTCAGCACGGGGCTATCACAAAAGACGACGCATAGAAAGGGCGCACGCGAAATTATGTTGTTTTTGGCGCCGAGGACCGTGACGAACAGCAGCTGACTAGCCGCCAACAAGGCCGCACGGCTGCACCAGTTCAGCGGCTCGCCATCCGGATGGGACTCTGCAGAGAGACGACGTGAGAACGTGTCGGCACGAATCGAGCGAGAAACGAATCACGAATTACGAAGGTCCACACGAATAGCATGGCTACGTACCCCACCGCGGCGAACAGCTCTGCCAGGTTGAACACATACGAGCGAAAACCGACCGTCGTGCGGAACGCAAGGACGCGATAGAAGTTGAGGACGACGAGGGGGAAGCTGAAAGTAGACGTAGTTCGCTTGGAGGACCACCTGGATTCTCCGTCCCGGACAGGACGCCGGCGGCTGTCAAATTTAGCGTAGAGAAACGCTGCCCATTGGAAACTTCCCACGACGAGTAAAACGATAGCGATGACGAGGTAGGGGTCGACCGGGTAGAGAACGATTCCTTGGATGCTACCTGTTGATGCTGCACCGTGGTCGTGGGCCATGTTCGGGTTGGAAGTGCATATGTGCACCACAGCTTCCTGTTTGATCCTTGTCGGCACTTGGCGGCGTTACGTTGCTAGGCACGCACCTATCACCAAGAGCCTATGGCATAGCCAATCGGACTGGACATTTAGGCTCATGAATCAAAGTGCTGCGCTCGACGGACTGCAGCGACGGCACAAATTGCACACGTTCTTCAAGCAAGCAGCGCTTTGTAATGAAGTTGTTTAACCAATACTGGGCAGTGACTCGGACCCGGTGACCGGTGACCGATGGTATGTAGTCGTTTCCCACGACAAACACATTGAACTTGAGCGCTTGAGCAGCAAGCTGAGCTTGATCGTTCGGATGTGGCGCCGTCACGGGCTAGTGAGTACAAAACGTGGGCCCTTTGTGTCCCACCTCTTCCTCTCCCTATTGAAACACAATTGAAACACGGATTCATTGCCCAAGTGAAGCAACTACCACTGGCACGCTGGTGGGTTCATTGATTAGCGACAGGAACCAATACCGTGATCACGGAATCTCGAACCATCTGCAATTAACTCCTGTAAGTATAATTGCTCACCAGTCCTTGGAAGCCGGGCTCCGTGCGGCGCAGTGACGTTGATGTTGCCGTGCGTTAGGCAGCTGATGCGGCATCCCGCATGATCGCTTGAAAGACGCTGCGCATGCCTGGATGAATGTGGTTAGTTCTTTGTCCCCCCACGGTCGATGCGATAGGGAGGCCTCGTTGACTCAAAACAGCCATCTATTTCAAGTACTTGGGAATTTCTGCCGCAGCTGTTCAGGAACTTACCAAGTCAAGTATCGCGCAGCATGCGGCCTGCTTTCTACGGAAGACCCACCCTTGAGGGTTACGACAACTTTACAAAGCTGATGCGACGCGGCCACCGGGTCCATAAGCGGACGAGATGAGTACTAGCATGTACACAGACTGACTTACGGAAAGATTAGGAATGATGATTGACCTGGATCACCTGATGGGATAGTCATGTGTTCGACTGAGCCTGACCACAATCGCAAACGTTTGAACCTGAAACCGGTGTTTGTTTCGTTTCTCAGTATGTCGTCAAGTAGGATATGGGGCATGCAAGAGAGTTCAACGCTGGCGGTTAGCCTCGAGGCCCACTCTCGAACCTTTTGGATTTAATTGTAAGGCGCTTCGTGAAGCTTTGAAGCCTTTGATCGTAACAGGCACCGAAACGCTTGTTCGCGGCAGCACGTCCGAGTCCTTTAAGTATTTTGTACCCTGTTTTAGCATGACATCGGATCAAACGGACCGAACGCGGGAGCAGTATTACGATCCTGTCAAGACCTCGATCATCGCCCCAACAGAGAGGTGACTTCAGAATCCAGGCATCAAGATAATGGGATGACACAGTCAGATCAGTGCAGCAGACTTGAATCCATTCGGAAGCTTCACAAATCTCCGTGCATATACATCTCCCGAGATCGGACAGGATTGACACGACGGGCTGTGCCCGGGAGCTTGACGTGACAGAGCCACCTGATCGAGAGACCTTCGGTCTTACCACGTATGCACGTCATGTCAGGTATCAGCGACGCGTCAGTGGAAAAGGGACTACGGAGTTCCGGAACGGACTGGTGTGAGTGGTGGTGGTATCGAGCTGGCAAATGTAACCGCAGCTCTTCTGCGATCGTCCGGGTGTTAAGTTGGCTTAGTCACGTCTTTCTAACATGGTAGTTGCTAGCGAAGTTCACTTGCTGATAGGGATCTGGCATCGATGATCGGCCGTCGGCGGTGGCGGTCGATGACATATTTGTGGCTTATGTTGGTGTATCATAGCTGGCCTTCACTGGCGGGCTGATGAGAAGAAGCATGCGTATTTACCGCGGGTTGAGAATGCAAAAAGTACAAACACGCCGGCGTTAATCATTTGTGGGGTCTCGGCATATGGTGCGTCGTCAGGAAAAATGATATACCGTACCAAAGCCTCGGATCACTATCAGTACAACACACGATGATCGCCTGAACACAGGTAAGGTGGTCGATGGTAGCACTTATCTGAAGATTAACATGAAGCGAGACAAACACTACTGCCATAAAATAATCGCCAATATCCTGGCAGCAAATGTGCGAGAGAGAACCACAACTACGAACTCCATGTGAGCGAGCCTGCACGGAAAATAGTCGGAGCTTGGAGGGCTTACGCTGTAAAGCTGACACGATTTTCGGTCTGCTTGGGCGTCTTGAAGAATCATGAACCGCATGCCCACCAAAGCAGCGTATGCGACAAACGCCGCGCTGCATATCCCATCGATCTCCCACAAGCACGCCAAGCAAACAGACCAGAACGGTAGTCCAACCATGACTGAAATCCGGGCCAGAGAAGGAAACACGATGGGCAGCGTTTTTCTCCCTATCATCCGGTCGCCCTCTGCATCTTTAAAGTCTTGGCAATGTAGAGTTGTAGCGAACATCACCGTGCTCATAGCCACGGCGATCAGCGCAACTGGCTCGATGGTGGTTCTGTCACATCCTGTAAACCAATGGTGAGGTTGTTAGACAATCACCAAGAACATGAACACATACCAGCGACCAGAGTTCCACCTAGTTCGAACAGCGACAAGCCTAACGCAGTCAAGGTGTTCTTAGAGAACCAGAATTCGTGACCATGGAGCTCGTTGTACCAAACGAACAGGGAAGTAAGGATGAAGCTAACTGTGAACAAGTAGGTGCTGTACGAAGCAGAAAGCCACAAGCATGCGGGTGTTAGGAGCCAGCGGAGAATCGTTGCGTCCCGTGTGCTTATGAGGCCGGCGGGAATCGGACGGTAAGACTTATTCTTGCCGTCTTCTTTCGGGTCGACGAGTTGGTTTGCAACATTGAATTGCAAGAGATGCAACCAGATCCAAAATATCACGCCGGGAAGGAGCCTGACGTCGCAAAGGGGGGCAGCAGAGGCAGCGAAGAGAGTCTAGAGAATCGTCGAAATGGGCGAGTGTGAACGGAATGAACAAGCATACCGTAGGGATAATGGTCGTGACAATATCTGATTTAACAAACAGGTAGAGAACACGAGGACCGCGCATAAGACTCTGCAAGTATCCCAGTCCAGTCATGGCGGGGTCGTGGAAGTCGTGGCGAGCACAACTTGCGGAATGCAAGGCTTGAAACTGAGGCGATTAAATAGAGGATCCCGTTAATTTGATACCTAATCACGCCTGAGCAATCAAAGCACCTCGATGGAAATGGCAGAGGTCTTGACACATTGGGTGTGAACATGTAACTCACAGCCGAAAGTCGCGGCGTCGTTCGGAAAAGGACGGATAGTGATATGATAAACGACATTCTCTCTCGCATCCCGCGACGTATCCAGCTCATCTTGGTCACCAAGTCCAGTGACAGCATCGGCATTTCGGACAAGGGCGAAGCTTCTTTTGTCTAAACCAATTGCGACGTGCCACACTGTGAAAGCCTATTCGAGTGTTTAGTCGGGTGAAGAGAGTAGGGAAAAACCAAGAAGGATCGAATCTGAATGGAGATGAGTGGCATGGTTCTCCCTGCCGCGCTGTCACCCACACCTGTTACGTGTCTGAAGTTGAGATCGCAGCACTGCAGCAGCGAGGAACCCGCACTTTCCCAGGGGTACGGGGTCCGGTGCGAGAATATTATAAGCGACGTCCTTGTTCGGCGGGGAGTCGTCAACCACATCATAGCTAAAAAAACACTCGTTATCGCTTGCCATCCTCCCAAGGTGTCAGTAGCCTCGAGGTGTAACTCTGTGCCTCGTTTACCTACTTGTAAGCGCGATTACACGAGATCGGCGAATGATTAGAGCCGCTGCAGACTTATATGTTCCTGTTTCGGATCATGACTGAGGATGCAGACGTGAGTGCGACATTCGCCCACCTATGGCTCGACAATTTCCCTAAGATAATCTATCTGGGCCTGTATACCGCACAACTGTGAAACTAACTCCGCGTGTCTGTTTTCCAGCTGAGAAAATGCTTCATCATTCCAATGTTGGTATTCACGTTCCAGAAATATTCCAGGCGGGGAAGAAGCTGGGTGACTTAATAACCGGGTAGGCTGAGAAGCGGTGATCGTCGGCGTGGGGCTTCTACGGCTTAACATCGACAGTGCTGATCCGGGACGCGGGCTTGGACTTGGACTTGGGGGTCCGTCAGAACCCGACTCTGTGGCCTCGGACTCCGACAAAACAGGGAGGGGCGGGAAGTCCTTGGTCGTTTTGTCCGCGTTGGGCGCCATGGGCGGCGGCCCAAATCGGAGTTCTTTCTTGATGGTAGTCGATCGATTGAGGGTCATGGCATCAAGGACCCTAGGCTTTCGGCCACTGGCAAGCACTTTCTTTCGCGCGCTCATACCAATACAGTCAACAAGCTGCCTCATCGCCTCGCGGTCGGATACCGCGCGGCGCATGGGCGTGCGGCCAATCGTGCTTGTTCGTTGGAGAGTGTGATACAGGGGCACGTCGTGCGAGCGAACTGGTGTTGTGAAGGCATTCAGGTGGTTGGACTCCACCTCGTGTGGCCGATAGGGGCTAGACTGAACAGGAAGGAGAAGTCGCGGAGTCTTGAGAATATCTTGGGTCGCCCCATTTGTGCATCCACCCGTCGGTATAAATGCATTTCTCGGTGGTCCCCAAGAAAACCCGATGAAAGCTTCGATGTGGGGTGATCCGGATTCAAAGGTTGGGTGGGAAGCTGAGTGGGGAGTGGAATAGCCTGGAGAAGTGCTTGCAGACGACTGGAAAAGTGCAGAAAAATGAAATACGCGAGAGACACTTTCGTCTTGGGCCTCTGGCGGGGTGCAACGAGATGTATCAGCAACGGGTATCGTATATGTGAAGCGTGGCACGTGAAGGTCCAATGGGGCGTCATCTATAAATTTGGCGATTAATACCGGGATCGAGCATTGGGTGATTTTTTATTACCCATCCCAACGCTGGCCCAATGCGTGAATTTAAAAAACGGATGCTTGGTAATTTCCAGTACATCACGTCGGCCAAGTCTACTTTCACGGGAAGTCAAAAACCTTCAAAGCGACAATGTCAGACCCATCTCTGGTTCACCCGCAAGAGATTCACCGTTGTAACAAGTCTCGAAAGGCATCCGAGACAGGGATGGACTTGTCGAACCGCAAGCTAGTCTAGTTGCAATGAGATCACAACGATAGGGATGGATGACAGCAAGCAGACCTGGTGGTTCATGATCTTAAGGTACGTTGTTCCAATGTCGTTGGCAAAGAATGGAGCCACACCATATACCAGCTCGTAAAGCATAACCCCAAGGCTCCACCAATCTGTCTCCGAACCGCATGTGCTAGCCGGTGAGTCAGAGCCAGAAGATGCCGTAGACTGATCCGAGAGTTCAAGCGCAAGCAGAGCATCTTCATGAGCCTGCAAAATTTCGGGGGAAATATAGTCGCATGTGCCGCAAGGAACCAATGAGTGACGTTGGGGAATGTTTTGTCCTCCGTCTGATTGCGGGGAAGAGAGAGGCGCCGCAGAACCAAAATCGATTAAACGTAGATGAAACTGTGAAGTCAGCACAAAATTATGAGGCTTGATGTCACTATATTGTATGTGGTCAAGTAGAATCCAACTCATTCCCAGAGGAACCCACCGGTGTGCAAACCCCTGAGAGTGGCACCAATTAATCGCGCATACAGCTTGGGGAGCCCACCATTCTAGATCAGCTTCTAATACCTTTCCACTAGGACTAGATTCAAGAACATCCCACAACGTGCCCCCCTCCGCATAATCCATAACCATACTGAGATGGGTGGAGGTCTGGAATGAACACAAGAGGTGGGGTGCCCATATAGTATTGATATGCTTGGCAAGCAATAAAATATCGCGTTCAATTTGCGGAGAGCATTGCTATTCGACCCCGAATCAATCACAGGCAGACTATCCAGCGATAATGCCTACTTCGCGGGACCTGAGTGCGGACGCTTTCTCTATCGATTTGCGAATATAGACGCGCCCATCGCAAACACATTTGACCAGGTCAATCTGGCACCCGACGTCAGTGGCGAAAACACGAATCTATGTGATGTGACGGACAATACCGAACTGGCCGCGATCTAAGGTACCAAGTGCGATGAGATCCTTATCTGTAAATCGCAACGAATCAATCTTGATGGTTTTCGCTGTAATTGACTAAGAAGGATCGATCAAGTCGTCGAGTCGAAAAACTTACAAGTCTTTCCGATTCTGTTCTGACCATGCAGAACACGGTCTAGGGCAAGACCCTGTGCGTCATCACCGCGAGCCTGCAGCAGCGAACTGAGAAGGTCCTTTCGCTCCGCCCACGACAAAGTCATGCATCAGGTTATTGCGCAATGCGAGCAGTTCAAGACAACGAAGTTGACATGAAGCTACTCATGTTTGACATTGTTTGTAGTATTTCGGACCGGATGTCCGAGACGCTTACCGTCAATGATAACATGAGGATGATGGAGTAAGAATGAAAGTAACACTGATATAGATGTGCCACGACGATGTGCTCGCCGGATGTATACCATACCGTTTACATCATACACTTCCGATCCGAGATCTTGGAGATGCCGAGTTTCCTACACGATTTCTACGGTACATAATCGAATAAGTTGATCACGGTCTCACTGGTCTGTCGTGCATCGCAGTGCCGCCCCCGAGTCTCGGGGTCGGATCCTGACTTATCAACGGAGTGGAGCCACGGCGGCCCGGGAAACTCAATCCTCACTGGACCCGCCGGAATGCAATGTAAGTGATTCCTCAGCTGCTTTCTAGCGAATTTATCCGTTATATATCTCAGTCCGCCTCCGAGTCTGACTTTCACCGGGCCGTCGAAGATGGCCCTGACAGATTGCAGAGGATCGGATTGTTGGAGAACAGCCCGCCGTGTAGATAGTTTACTATATTTCCTTTTACGGACACCGTTCGTTTACTTAGGGCCGCGACGCGTTTGTTCCCACCTTCCTCCAGTCTCGTACCACTCGACTGGAGGTAAGCTTAGTTACATTCCTTCTCTTCTACCTACTGACATAGAGTAGTATTTACTTATTCTGTCTAGGTAGATCCGAGTCTCGTACCACTCGACTGGAGTATTTACTTATTCTGTCTAGGTCGTCCCCTCTGCTCCAACACGGATTGAATTCATTGAAGAAGGAAGGGTACGCCAATTTCAACCTCTCGCCCGACGAGTGCATGGTCCCCCATTCGGCCTCCCACCATTCGAACGAAGACAAGATAAAGGCGATGCGCTCGCAGTTACTTAAAAGGCAAACGATATTATACAAGAAATGAACAATGGATGATGGAAAAAGTCTCGCTGCCCCACCTCAACAGGCTACTGACGGGAACACATTTACCAGATAAAGAGCGGAGGAGACTCTTGGAATACTATGGATGGCATTCGCGTGTGCTCACGCGCCACGGAAAACCTGGTTCGACACTCGTTCCAAAGCAGTACGTGCTTGTCAAGTCCGTTCATTTAGGCGCCGCGGTGACTGATGTCGAGCTCGATGAAAGCTTCACCAATGCGAATCTCAAAGCTTCCGCGTTACAAATGCAACAATATGCTGGTCTCGCCGCAGTTTGCCAGATAAATAGGAGCTTTTTCTTGGGCGCATTGCTCTATGGCCGCAAACTGGTGCTCGTGCTCCTTGCTCGTGGCGCTTCCTTCTATTCAGAACCCTTCGACATCGATAAAATCCCATCCGTTTCTTCAAGGCAGTCATTGCATTGTCATCTGGTTTTCATCCGGCCCTCGGCTTCGATCCTCGCTTCTTGACCGATTGCGGCATACACACACATTCCCTTTCAGTCATGTACTATCATCGACACCGTGAACGTGCGGCATTCGGTCGTTTGATCGAGCTGCCGCCTCTGATTTGTCCCGTCTTCGTTCGACAGTTATTCCAATCATTTCCTTTATATTGTAACAATGCAGGTTGTCATATAATTTAATTTTTGATTGTACACAAACATTAGAATGTGTGTAGTTCAGACCACCAACGCACCGTTGAATGATCTGTTCACGGGGAAGACTCGTCGGTTCGATTGCCAATACACGCACTCTTCGAATGGCCATGATCTACAATATCCATACGCGCAAACAGGCCCTTAGTAATTGCCGGTTCAATCAGGAAGAGTCCACCGCACGACTTTTCCTGACGAATCCCCGACCCACAGCGCCTCTCTGCACACGGAAACGGTTCATTCAGAGAGCAGGACGGTAGGCGATACAACTCACCCGATGAAACCGACGGACGTGACGGACGCAGAGGCGTTCTTCTTCTCCGCCTCCAACTCGCGAACCTTCAGAAAGCTCCATCGAGCTCGTGCGCCCTTTGGCGTGTCTTCCGCGTTCCAAGTGTAGAGCGTGACGGATCCGTCCGCACGGCCGGTCGCGAGGATCCCTAGGTGAGAGTAGTCCCGTTCGTGAAAGGCGATGGACGTCACGCGCGGCATGTCCGGCGTCAGATCCAGTCGCGCGATCGGTCGTGCGTTGATGGTATGCAACCATAAATAGCGAGCCGAACATGTGGCGACGTATCCCTAGTCTTCATTATGAGATGCGTCGGGCGGTAGCCCGTCAGAAACGTACCGTAGATTGGTTGATCGCGACGAGATGTACGGCTGGATCTTCGATTGAGGTGTCTCCACCGGCGTGCCAAATAGATCGAACGTATAGACCCCTGTTGAGGTCCCAGAGGATGGCGCTCCCGTCCAAGCCGCCACTGATCGCGACCGACCACGCCCTTGATACTGATAGAGAGACTACAGGTGCACCATGTTTACGCAGGAGATGGACGAGCGTCAGCGAAGGCTCGTGTCCCTTGCGCATCTTGGTCGCTGCTGTACCTACAAATGGCGACGCCGACGGAGGGGCGTGAGACAGGCGCCAAATCCGGACTAGCGAATCGTTTGATCCAGTGACGAGGGTGTCTGGGTCCGCAAACGCAGCACAGCTAGGAGAAGTGGCCTCAATCGTTTGTACGACCTGAAATGCTGTTCGTCATTTTTCAACATAGTGGATCGAGCGACGCTTACAGTGCCGTAATGAAGTAGCCTGAGAGTACCATCGTCTCTCCACTGTACCTGTTCGTCGACCCGCGATGGAGTCGAGATCAAACCTTCGGGCATAGGTGTTACTTTTCCACTGCTGTCCTGCACTATGCATGCCACAGGTCCATCAAGCGTCGCTTTAAACCTATGAGTACGTGGCATTACGACGGATTTTTTTTTCGCCTTACTTTTGAGTGGTCTGGGGTCCCTCGTTAACCCTAATGCATCCTCTGGCACTCCTCTGGAGGCTCGCGCCGGAAGACTGATGATACCCTGCAAATTCCTCGGCGGATGAGACGAAGAGAAGAGCTTTCGCGGTGTCTGTCCAACTGTTTATGGCGGTATAAACCCGCGTTTCCAAAACACGGGGTGGAAGTCCTCACAATTATGGATAATCCCGATTGTCGCTTCTCGTTCGAGAGGATCCTTGATCTTGTCCAGGTCTGCATTTTATGTCAGGGTGGTGATTAACGTCGAAGTATGAAATTCGCTTCACCTATCGCGCCCTCGTAGCTGAGTGGATGGAACACGTTAAAAGAATCGACGTCATGTTGTTTACATCCCCATATGAGGTCGATCCATTTTGGAAGGTTCTCGCTCACGTAGCGACTCTCCAAGGCCTTCAAAGGCGTGAATGTGTGCTAACAAGCAAGTACGTAGACGCACACTTACTTGACGATGCATATGTATGAACAAGAGGGGGTCTTCCTTGGCCCAGGGGGGTAACTTCACGTCATGAATCTTTCCGCCCGTGGTCGACGAAAAACCAAAGTCGAGATTGGACAGATTCTCAAGGAATCTGACGGGCTAGATGAGACACGAACCAGCACTTGGCTTGGAGCGAACTTACTCTGGGCACGTGAAAAACTCTGGGATGAGCTCCCGAACGTCTCCTCTCACGTCTTGCGAGGCAGACGAATACGACCTTGCAATGTCACTACACAAATGATCGGTAACAAACACGCCATAATATCAACCGACTTACATGAACAATCGATCGGGAAGATCCCAGTCCCCACCCTACGAAAAGACGAGAAATTAGCACGTTGCAGTCTGAGCGCGGAGACACGTCACACCTGTAGGGTCTTGTACATGCTCGTGTATGGTGCCATGCGAATCAAATAGTGACAGACGATCATAGATCTGTCGTGCGGTACGCGTGACTCGTCGCAGAAGAAAAATTGGAAATCAAGCCGTACGAGCTGAAATGAGTACCGTAGTGGAACGGCTTCTCCTCAACACTTTCCAAGTTCTCGTAGCGACTCCGAGCGATCTCGCGGCGCTCCGAAGTCAGAGCTCCCATTGGCTTTGACAGGCTACGTAAACCGGCGCACGTTACCATCAGCAATCGAGGCTGTAAGAGACGACTTACTCCCGGAACGAATCAGGCGACGATAAATCCAAAACGTCCGAGGTGTAATCCTGTAAAACCCAAGCTTTCCGTGTCGTAGTCAGACACGTGTCTAGCCCACAATCAAAGAGAAACGCACGGAAGACCGGATATTGAGTTGCGTCGCTCGGCGTGCGACCCGAGAGCTGGTTCAAGATGGTTATATAGGTATACTAGGGCCCACAGGATTAGACGCGAACTGCATAAAAGAGGCCAGTTCACTCACGTTACTGATCTCTCTGTCCTGCCACTGCCGTCGAGCCGTCGCTAGCGCCTTGTCGTGGGCAGTCAACGACGATCTGCCCATTCCCTTTGGCAGTGCGATGCTCATCTCTCGCAACACGAGCCCGAGTATTGACGTGTGCTCTTGCGTCGAATATCGCCTGATTATGGTCTGTAGCCGCTGTGAAACGTCGTGGCGCTGGACTCCGTCCTGAAAGACCGCCAGCAGCGTCCGACTGTCCTTAAAGAAGATCTCTAGGCTGATCCCCGTTGAGCGGAGGTCCAATCAGGCCGAAGTTATTCAGGCGACTCACGCGACGTCTCTGAACAGGAATGATTTGTTGGAAAACCCTGCGATCTGTTCGAGCGACCTAGTTTTCATCATAAGCATGAAGCACGCGGGACGCCTGCAACTTCAGACTCACCACCGCCGTGCCCTCTGCGGAGTGCGCAAATGGGGCGCGCTCCCAGCGACGAAAAACATCCCCTTGGGCGCGTCGACGGCGTCAATCAGCTCACCTGCGTCGTTCTCGATCAGTCCGTCCAACATGTACAAGTGAGTACGTCCAAAGATGAGTAACCCGGCTTCGTAACGCGGGTCAGCAACGACTTTGCGAACAGGGGATGTCCCCTACGATAGGAATCCACGCCCGACACTCTGCAGATGGTGCTCACGGCCTCGATGACGTCCCCTGGTTCGAGTTCATGCCTGACCCGACGATGCTTGTCTTCCGCGATCTCGTCCGCCAGACTGTTACCGTGGTCTTCCGAGAGCCCTTCCGCGTCGTCCTTGGTCGAGGCATTCATCTGCAAAGTAGACGAGACCTCGGTATCCATCTCCTCGTGGGTCGCGCTGCTGGACCTTGCGTGATGCGTCGATTCAGACGGTTCGGTGAACGGCTCCAACTTGTTCCTGGGCGCGGATGAGCGAACACTAGGAAACCGACGGAGAGAGCTTACCGCGTCCGATGTGGCCCCTCCGTCTCGTCCTGTCTCCACGTTCGTTCAGGCCCGAGATGACACCACAGGTCGCGCTCTGAACATCCTCCCAGAAGGCCTTGGCTAGCCGCGGCGATACGCCGGCGGCGCTCACGACTGCGACCCATGATGAGTCAGACAGTATAATAAGGGAGCCATGGCTTACGTGTCGATGGCCGTTTTCCGATAGCGTTCACGCTCGGATGCAACGATCGTGTTCCTCCATTCTTCCAAACGGCTGGTGCTCTTGCGTAGTGCACCCTCTTGAATTGACGCGAGCCTACTAGACGAGGACGCGACGCGGCTCCTTGCCTGCGAACCACCCTTGGTGATGTCCAATATCTGGATGGCCAATCGCATCAGACATGTCCTGAACAAACACTTCATCGCCGCTTACCTGCTGTTTCTGAGCGGGTGATGCGTGATTCCCCGTCGCCACCAGAGACCCGAGGTTTACCAGTGCCGTGGATACCTTTGGATCGTCAGCCCTAGGTGAAGACACAAGACATTCGATGAGTATTTCGGTCGAGCTCTGAGATCTAAACAATTGCCGAAACCATGCATGTGAATTGTGAAGATCGACTAGATCGTCGATGATTCGCTCGACGACTGATCTCGACGGTCCTGGTTCAACCAGTATCAGCGACGGTCGCCAGGTCGAGCAAAGAAAGGTGACGGTAAACTGACCTTGGACCTGGGAGTCGGAATATGTCAACAACCCTAGACGAAGAGCGAGCAACACCACGGCGAGCATCTGCGGACATCTGACAGTCTGCGAGGCAGCTCTGCCTTGCGCTGGCTGCGATAGCAAATCTAGAGCGGCCTCGTGAACCGCATCATTCCAGATGGGTGGCAACACCTTTTTCAACGTGAGCCATCCACATGAAAGCTCGAATTTCTTGCCAAAGGAAGTGGAAGCGCTGAAGTTGATTCCGATGATCGCAAGAACTTGACAGGCAAGAGTAGGAGAGGGTTCAGGTCCGAGCCATAGTAATGAGATGCGTGCCACAGGTAGAGCTTCCGCGAACTTCATGTACGTCGTCGGGATTCGGAGGAGTGATATGACCGCGTCCAAAACGAGTCGCGCCTTCTCGCTATTGTCACCACCGATAAAGGAAGCTCTTGGCGAAGGCAGCGAAATGGCTTCTGCAGAGTGATTGAGAATACTCAGTACAGAAAATTATTCCCCTTACCGGAGGCGACGTTTGCTGCTATATAGGATGCAACAGGTTTAATGGCATCATTTGCAGAGCAGTGTGCTTGCACGATGACTCCCAGCGCATTCACGATATGACAGTGCGTCTCTGGAGGGTACCACGAAGATTGCATCGCGAACAATAGTCGACGCACGAGGTTAAGTTTGGGTAGGCGAACCTTGGCGTTGAATTTCCGATAGCGGCTAGCACGGAAGAGAAACGCAAAGTGTTCAAGATGCGCTCGTTGAATATCTGGGGTTGTTGTCGACCAAAGCTCAAAGTCAAGGGCAATAGCAGCGTATGCGATAGTGTTCGTGATTGCGGACGCACTTAAATAGTAGATAATTAGTAAACGAAAACGGGAACACGGAAGTATATACTCTGGTGACCGGAAGCTGAGCCCAAGAAATTCAAACAAGATCTCGAAAGTTGTCATATTGATGAGACGACTTTTCTGATAAAGGATACTGGCGAGAATATCGTAACCAGCTATAACCATCAGCATCAAGTGTGAACATGCAACGTCGTTCTCACCGAGTCGTTCCATATCCTCCGAATTTTGCCAACAATTGCGTAGACTGTCACAAAGAATGGAGATCGTCCGGGACAGCTCGTGCGACGTCTCTCGCCACTTGTCGGGACGTGGAAAAATGGAAGTACGAGAGAGCTCACCTCCGCGAGAGATAGCAAACAAAGTACTAATCGAGCACTGCCTATATTCCACAACGCGAGATCCAGCGAATGACACGGAATAGCAACTGGGGACCCAGAGATGGAAATGCTCTTGGCATCGCGTTCTTTGGAGTGAGAGTGAACATCTAAAGGTGGAAAATTGGCAATGTCCTTGGCAACAATCTTGCACAGAATCGATGTCTCGTCGATTAGAACACCATCTTTGATGGCTTCCTTGAGCGATGTTTCTCCAGAGACCGATCCTGAGCCGGCCACGTGCATGTTCAATGAGGTGGACGCTCCGTACGTGAGGAACCGCACAAGTGCCCTGTCCTGAAAGTTTCCTTCATATCTGGGGCCCAAGTGATGAATAAATCTCGGAAGTCCGTCGTCTGGCCCAGATTAGCGACGAGAAAACAGGAAAAGAAGAAAAATCACCTAGCGTCGTAGAAATAATGTATGCTGATGCGATACACCAGCCAGATGCTCTATCTGGTCTTTTGTCGCCTAAGATAAATTCTCCGACATGGTTCCCGTGGATGGTAGGATACGCCCAGTCGAACGTTTCGCTGAGAACGCCATCTACAAATACACCTGGAAAATCCATGAAACTAGGAATAGTTCACGAGGCGCCCGAACGTACGAACGGCAGCCTGGGATGTTCGATGTGGATGGTAAACAAGTGCAATATGGGTCCAACGCGAGGTCTCTATTCGTGGCTCGGACAACACTGCCAGCTCCTGACGAGAATTGGTTCGTAGCGCAAGAGTCCCATTACTACCAATGCTCAATTCCAGAGCACGACGCGAGCCAAAAGAGATGCCGAATATCTTGTGCGCTACAGTGGGCATTCGTTCAAACCACACCCAGAGCTATGGAAATCGTATATAGCCCAATACAACGGGAAGAAAAAAGGGCACGTAACGTACCATGAAAGTTACACCCGATGTGGGAAGTGTAGTCCAGCCGCCGAGCGGCATTGCCACGGCAGACGTATCCTGGAAGGAGATGTGAGGTGGCCATTTCGACCTCGAACCAGCGCGGATAAGGTCGACCATCTCTGTATCTAGTGATTTGTCCTCTTTCACTGCACACTGGAATAATCGCTGTGCGTCCTGCACAGAAGTACCCATCTCGAGTAGCCGCTTGATAATCTTGCACTGCAGCCGACGTTCCACAGCAGCTGGACCGTCTTGATTTACTGTAGAGGAAGATATGAAACTAGAAAACAAGGGCGTCAAGGTACCTAGCATGCTCAGCACGGCGAGGTTGCGATGAGACGACTGCGCTAGGTGTTCCAGGGCTTTGTACACGATGAGCCGGAGGGATGCGTTTGTTGCAAGGGACCCGAGGACAGATTCCCATAAGATCTTGAAGACAAGGGGTAGATGGATGGTACCAAGAGAAGGCGCGAGCTCCAAAAAATGGACGTCTAATTCGTGGAGATCATGACAATATGCTTGCAGCGTGACAAACAAGTCTACCAGTGCGAATTCATGAACACAGAGAGAAAGAAGGCACCCGAGGGTCTTTTCGCAGGTGACAGGATGTTGGATGAGCGCCTCGCATGCATCAGACAAGGCCGTGTAGCCGACATATTCCTACGGTTGGCTAGAATTAGGGAAGAGGATACGAGACGAACGCAGCGACCAACCTCGAAGAATGTCAAGTTAACGGAATGTTGCTCTAGCGCCTTCGAAGTGAGTATAAACGTAAATTGCATGCAATCGAGGGCTTGTTGGGTCGACTGGGGGCTAGAAAACGAGGATGGTGTGGTTGATAACGTCGAAAGAACGTGCATCAAAACAAGAAATCCATCTGCTTCGCGGAACGCATCTGATGCCTCGGTATGCTCGCCGATGATGGACTGGAGGGACTGCAAGATCTGCCAAGGTCTGTGAATCCCAGCGACGTCTCCGTCATGCAAGTCTGAATCATTACCGTGATCCTGGAGTGAGTATTATCCGCCAACTTCAGCTCCTCCACCAGAAGTGTGACTTGGCCCGCAAGAGCGCTTCCTTCGGTCGCCGCGACTGGCAGGACTTTGGAGTGAACATCGTTAGAGCTGGTCTCGTGCTGAAGATGTCGAAGAGGCGCCAGAAGTGACCTGAGCATTTTACGGTGTAAATGGAGGTCTATAAGTTCAAGACGAAGTCCATTCACGCTGTACTGGGAGACTGGGGAATAGTAATGCCGGGGCTTTATGATCAGGCTTGGGCGTGTTCGTCCGAGTCGGCCACGGCGGCGTGCCTTGATTTAGAAATTTCCCGGCTGCACTGTAAGTATATACTTCCGTGCACTCAACTCAGTGAAGTTCCTTGACAGACTCATCCTTGACATGCCATCGCTCAAACAAGCCCCTGCGTGGCCGCTGAACGCGACGGGGTCGTCTATGTATGATAGTACTTCTGTAGTCTATTGGCCGGCGCTCCGCGATATGCTTACAGGGTAACCTACACCTCCGACGCGCGCCGTCCGATATTTCCGACTTCACTGCCTCTTCGCGTTGATGATGCTTACGAACTCGGGCTTCAATGACGCACCGCCGACGAGGAACCCATCGACGTCCAGTTGAGTCGCTTTTTCGAATCGTCGAGGTGAATTCGACGCAAGAAACGCGGGGACTTTGTGTACGTACCGAGTTCCTTGCAGTTCCCTGCAGTGACGGAACCTCCGTAAATGATCCTTGTCGTGTCTGCAGCGCTTTCAGACACCCTCGTCTTCAAGAATTGACGGATCTCGGCGTGCGCGTCTTGCGCCTGTGCCGCAGTCGCGACTTTGCCGGTGCCGATCGCCCAGACCGGTTCGTACGCAATGACGATGTTGCTTCAAAGCGGAGATCGAATGAGTGCTGAACTTGGACCACCATAGAGAGCTTACCTCCAGTAGGTGGCGTCCTTGAGGATTTTGACGACAGCAGAGAGCTGTTCGTTGACTACTTCCGTGGTCGTTCCAGCCTCCCTTTGTGTAAGGGTTTCTCCGACGCAGAGTATGACTTTGAGAGACGCGTCCAAAGCTGCCTTGGTCTTGTTCCCAACGAACTCGGACGTTTCCTGAAACAAGGTACGACGCTCAGAGTGCCCTATCAAATTGCATATAAACGGGCTGGATTCGAGGAGAAAGGATGGGCACACCGAGAATGACGTATGGGATCCCAGCATCGGCGAGCTGTGTGGGACTGAGAAGACATCAGCCGACATAAAGACAGCATGGACGAAGATCGTTTTACCTGATCTCCCCCGTGAAAGCACCCGAGGACTTGAGGTAACAGTTCTGGGCGGCAAGTTGAATCTCCTTGCGGACGATGTCTTTGAGGGGGATCAAGTATAACGCAGGAGGTGCGATGACAACCTCTATCGCGGTCGCCATGAGCTCGGCGGGGTCTTTTCAGTCCGCAGAACACGCACCGGTCGAGGGGTCCAGATCAGCGTCGTTGAGGATAGCGACGATGCTCTTCTTCTGCTCCACCGTCCCGGGGTTCATCTTGAAATTACCTCCAACGAAAAACCTGCGCGCCATCGTCTCTAATCTGACTCTGATCTATGTATCGCAGCGGGACGAGGTGTTGAAAAGCGACAAGTCGATCGCGTAGTATGGTGTGGTAAACAGATTCGGTACTGCCATCGGGCTCCACCGGAGCACCAGGAGTACCCCGATGCAAGGCCGATGGTAACACGCTACCGGCACCGGCCGATTGATCCGAGTGTGGTATCGATTCGAACATGGTGGACATATCACAGTGCAAACAACCTCAGTAACGAATGTGGTGCCGCTGATGTGTCACCGGAGATCACGACACGGACAGAGACGTCAGCAATCACCCGTCGGAGGAACATAAACCCATAGTCGACCCTGATTGTAACGATCGGATTAGTCCGGGAAGCATACTACAGCAGAGGGATTAGCGGCCATTGGCGCTCCGAGCGACAGGATATGGTCGAATTTCATCCGGAAAAGAATATTAAATTGAGTGTGTTCGTCGTCTTCGATCTCTTTCAAGGTGACGGACCTATTTGACCTCGGAGAACCGGCAAGACCACTGGCGGATCGGTATGTCAGTCGTATTAGTGCAGATGAACGAGACTGGTTAATAGCAACGATACCTGAGATTGGCGACTTGCCCTGTGATTTAGACACGAATTGGAACGGTGCTAGATGAGCTCTCGGCATGAATGTGAATGGGTACATCTTTGGCTTTTTGTTTCCTCGCCTCCTTTTTCACTCACTCGAACTTGAGTCCGTAGAGTGCTTCACGGAAACGAACTAGTTTCAATCAGATTGCTGCCAATTAGCATATTCAGCCGAGACGTACCAAGGCATATCCGTTTGGAGCAACTCGCGCTGTAAAGGACTCTCCATGGGATCATCCAGGTGTTCAGACCAGACCACCTTGTAACAAGTCGGCCCTACTTACGAAAGAGCTGTCGAACTGTCTCCGTTTCTGCGGACTAGCAACCTTGAAGATTTAGGTATAAAAGACTTCAAATCACCCTCGGTAAAGACGTTTGCCTGTAGGAAGACCGTCTCGGCGCGGAAAATATTTATAATTCGAATGGGGATGACCATATGATGGACGACCACGTTAGTCATGGGGACCAACCCAAGAGTACTTACTGAATGCTTTCTGGTGCATACTGCTCGACATAAGTAAATTGGCCAAGTATGTTTGTTGTCGAGAACATGGAAGAAGGCAGTGCAGTGAGGCGCGTTGGTTATGTACGAATCACTCATGCCTCGACCTCTCCAATGGCCTATCCACAGCAGATGGACGTCGTCAGCGGCGAGCAGTACCGCTACGCCCTCACAAATTTCGTAAGTCCCCTACGTCGCTCACCACGCCCTGCTCATCCTGGCACAGCGCATAGCCCACGAAAAAGTCGAGGACCAGCGGCGGCAACTCGAGGAACAAGAAAAACAAGTTGCTCTCCTGCGCTCGCGAATTGCGGTCCTCGAGGGTACAGCTAGCGACCAGTCGTCCCAGACCAGTGCCAGACAAGGAGGCTCTTCGGTTGATGACTTTTCGATCAAGGTGTGGTCCTTACGGGGGCGCCGTCGCAACGTGACTGACGACGTTGACAGAACGCAGCGTCCCAACTCGAGCGGCTGTTGAATCGTTGGGCGGCCGACGTCGTCCGCAACCCACCCTCGTCGCTGTCGGACATATACTTGGCCGCGCTCGCGGATCTCACAGGCGCCGCCTCGTACGACACGGTGCCCCCCGATGGCGCCTCAGCAATCCAGGTCCAAAACATCCTTCGACACGGCCTCTCCGAGCTCATCAGCTCCGAAATCATCAATGTGCTCATGGTCACCAACTCTGCAGAGGCCAACATACAGTTGACGCGCATTCACGAACACCTCTTCTCTAGTACGTCGTCCTTTTTTCCCGCTTCGCGCGTTTCCCATTTCTTGCCCGCAATCTATGTAGGAAATCCCGTCGTCGCTGGCGTGTGGCGGCGCCAAACCCTCTCCGCTGCTGTCGAGTCGTGCTCCCCAGAGCTCACGGCGAGCATCTTGGATGATCAACTCCCTACCCTTCTCAAACGCCTCGGCGACCACGCCCGTGGCATTCCTGCAATCTTCGCTTCTGCGTATACCTTTTCGCGGATGCTCCATGGCTCCCCATCCACAGGCGGCGGGAGTGGCTCCGAAGTATTTTACCGCTCATTCGTCCCTGAGATCGGGAGTCAGCTATTCCCGCGACAGATCGAGCTCGTCCGGAGGTGTCTCAAAAGCGAATGTGGTGAAGTGGACAAAGTGGGCGCGACCATCTTTCCCGGACTCGTCAAGGTATCGAGAGCGTCTGTGAACAATCAGGACAGCGTTCAGACGGTCGTGCGGCGCGCTCAGGTCATGTGCGAGTGCGCGTTGTTTGCTGGTGCCGTAGACGTGCCTTTGCAATGAACCTTTCAGCGAGTTATGGATTTCTGGGTAAACCATCTACATTGCATCTGTGTATCACTACCTACCATCTGCGAATTTAAACGACAAGCGACTTGAAGGACGAAAGCCTAGTCCTTCTATCGCGAATGTGTCATCCATGACAAGGCTCCAAATCACCTTAATTACGTAACGCAGTCCCATCCTCGACACACTCATGACTACGATAATCAGTGACTCTGTCTTCAATGAAAATCGCTCTGCGTTGGACTATGCCATCATCCATGTATATTTTCCCGTGCAAGTCCCCGAAGACGACGACTATACCATCCAGAATCACCATCTACTAGCGCGTGCCGTGTGCGAAGCTTCTCGCGCTTACTCTGCAAAGATCGATGACAGCCTCAAGCCTGAATGGCGCTGTATTTCAAAGATGCTAGACAACTTGCAAGCCTCCGTCTTCTCCGAGCACTTGGACAAAGGCCGCGTCATTTCCCAGTTGAGCGGGATGCAAGCAGGAGGTATGTTCTCGGTTGCTTTCTGACCAGATACTGAGAGCATGTGTTGAGATATTCTGACGTTTCTCGTGCGTGCCACGAACGCAGCTGTTGTCTTCAGGAAGCAGGAGAGCTGCACGCTGTACGAGTCGTTCGAGGTCTCCCCACGCGAAGATGCTGTGAAGAAAACCACCGGCAGTCTGGTGTGCGCTTATCCTGGGCTAGTGGCGGTAGAGGTGCCCAACACGGTTATTGATGATAATGACTTTCGAGCCGAGCTCGCCAATTTCCTCACCCACTCTGACGCAGCTGGCGCGAACCTCCCTAATCTCCCATCCGCACATTCGCAGTATATCACTGTACTGCTCACCGGCATCTTAAGAGCCGTTGGCCGTCTCGCTGACGTTCCACGCGTTACCAAACGTATTCGCGATGAAGTTGGCCAGTGGCGAGGCATGACCAGCGATAAAGGGGTCAACGTTACATGGCGTCGCTCTTCGCTTTGGCTTCTGATCAGGGTTACAATACAAACGTCGCTCGATCGCTCTGCGTCTGGACGTTCAATCTACAAAGTGTTCATGCTGTTTTTCATGTGCACCCTTGCAACGGAAGCGCACAGTGCAGATGTTTCCGGCGATCTGCTCCACCTAATATCGGCCAAATTACTGCGACGTCTGAAGAAGCTTGGGACGACTGCTCCCAGCTGGCTCTCCGACATGGTCATAAAAACGTGTACTCGTCTCCAAGATACCCTCGATGCCAGGTGGGCTACGCTGCAAGTTGCCAAGCCCCCGCCCCCTCCTTGGAATCCATCTCAGCTTAATCTTACCGAGGATACTCGACTCTCCCTCTTGCATAGTCGCGACTACCTTCGGAATGCTCTTGCGAATCCCGGAAAGAAGCTCGCCAGAACTCGCATGCATCCCAAGGATCATGTTCGCGGCACTCTTGAGAACTTCTTATGCTCGGATGGGACCTTCTTTACAGATGCGTGGCGTGCCAACCCCTACGTCGCTCTGTTCGATGTCGAGCGATCGATCGAGGAGGACCTCGATGACTGGGTTTGCTGCATCACTGACGTGCCTCGGGCATGCGCGCAACTCGAGATCTTGATGGATAATTATCTCTCTTATGCACATCGTGCTGCCGGCAATATTCACGATAATACTGGCGAGCATCATTCCATCATGTTATTGACAGCGCTCGAATTGTGGATTGCTCTTGATCGACTGGCTGTTTGGTCAATTCCCATCCTTGCAGACTACTCCCCCGAAGTTCCAATGGTTTTCCTGGAAAAATTGCTCCTTCGTAAAACCACCAATCTCCGGCGCCTCTCCCGTGCATTTATGTACCTCTCTTCTCGTCACTCCATGTCGCACCCAGAATGGTCGGTTCTTGCAGATGAATTCACAGAAAATAGTTTCCCTGTCCGTTATTATGAAAGTGCCCCCAATCCACAGCTTCTAAATATTTGCGTCGATACAGAGGGGACACAACCATCCGTAAGCCGAATGGACAGACCCAGGGACCAACATGACCAATGTCAAATCGATGGCCAACTTGGCATTGGTGACCTAGAGACTTCCGGGCCAGCATTGCCATCCGAGTCGTTATATGCCAAGGTTGTCGCATTTGAATTGCAATGTCCGGCGGTAGTTCAGATCTGGCGTTCTGCTACCGTTCGCCTACTATATTACTTCGATCCTATTGATTCCTATGGAAAAGACCGGCGCAAGAGCAAACGCAATGGTCACCTTGTTTTCCTTTCCGACATACCTGAACTACGTCCTTATATTGCTGAGCACTCTACCCAGAGGTTATCTCCGGTCGTCCAGTTTCGTTTGGCTAATCTTTGTCCGGAGGCTGGAGAGGACGAGACTACCAAAGCTGCCTCATTGTACACTGGTCCATCCAAGGGATATCCGAGCTCCACACCCCCGCTCGGTTCTGTGTCCAGGACCTCTAGTTCCATCGCAAACCGCCCTCCACCTCAATCCTTCATGCGCGCACTGCTCTACCGTCTATCGTACTCCGCCTCTAACCCATCTCGACCGGCTCTCCCCGGGCCGCAATCATTGACCCTACACACCCACAACAAGCAATCCCAGTGGCGTGGTGCGCAGCTACGTTACACCTTCGAGCTAAATCCCCCAGCGGATGGCGTTGAGGGTGTAGAACTTTGTGAATGGCGGCACAGCAAGAGGCTTTGCGAACCTCAGTTGTCACGCAAGTTCATGCACGACTTTTGGGCTTTCAAGTATGGAATTGGACGTGACACTAATTTGGAGGCATACTTTCGCGGTACGACTCACACACCCAACATGGTCTTGTCTGCCCAGTGGATATGTCCGATGGATCATTCGGTTGACGAGTATGTTGCATTTGGTCATTTGCGCAGTGGTGGTTCACTCCAGTGGATCAATATTTTGCGAGAGCTGCGAGGTAGAACACTGAACCTGCGTCGCGACCATTTCCATTTTCTGCTTGCTCATGCCGCATGTCAAGTTGGACCCCTTGAGTCAAATTCCGGGACGTGGATTTGGCACTCGGAACTTCAAGAGTTGTCATTCTGTAATGCACTTCTGCATGAACTAGAAAGCCTGTTCGCCGATCTTGCTGCCGGCTCATTGGATGGCGTCGCGATGAATACTGCCTCCTTCTTGGTCACTCGTTTACTTACATCGAGTCCCTGTGAAGATGTCTCAAAACGGGCTATCGGACTTCTTCGGAATATACGGAGAAAGACCTTCGCATGGGTGAAGGAGCTATCGTATGACCTGTCCAAAGACCCTATGAATCACGATCGTCGTAAGCTCTTGCGGGACATGGCTGCTACTTGCCGGAGTACGTGTGATGTCGACCCTGTCACATTGCGCAAGATTGTCTTTTCCGCCGACGATGTTGACGCAGTCGTGTCTTGTGGCATCTTCATACATGCCACTAGCCCTACCTGTCCCAGCCGTATGTAATTCCCGAAATATGAAGATGTTTATTGATTTTCGCCAGATCTTCCAAAGTATTCACGCCTGCTCCTTGAGCGAGATCGGCGACTTGCCCCTGCGCTTGAGCTAGTCTTGAGGGAAACCATTTTGGCGGATGTCTCAAATCAAGGCATTGACCTTGCAGTTCGCAATGTTTGGCCAGACTATCGTCCCGGCTTCAAGAGGTGGGAGCCAGTGCAGGATCCAACTTCTCACCGGCTTGTATGCTGGACTGCCATCATCGGAGATAGAGGCTGTCAAACCGTGCAAGTTGACTTGCTTGATGGGTCGCTCCTTGTTGATGGTCAGTTGATCGGTGGAATGCCACCAGAGATTCGGCAGCACACAATATATCTGCAAATCTTTCAAAAGGTACCTGTGCATCTGAACTCTGATGTCAGGCTGCTGAACATTCTTTACAGGAATCTTTTTTTGTTGTTCCATCTGACCTTCCAGGAATGGATTTTGTAACACTGGCTATGGTTTTGGGACATCGTGTCGGTCTTAACTCTCATCGTGAAGCATACCAGCTTAGCATTTGATAACAGGTACATTTTTCGCTTCGAGGCGAAGACCTGATCATCCAAGCACAACCCTGTGACACGGACGATATTTTTCAGCTGGTACCTCGAGAAAAGTTGAAAGGAGACCTTCCTGCAATCCTTGTAGAGCGCCACGTTCACTGGCTAAATATTTTGACTGGCACCATCGAGATATGTCCCCTCGAACACCTCTGGGAACATTCTCCGGAAAACTGGAAGATCACTTATACAGCTGGGAAATATCACATGTGCCAAGGTCAAGCAGTCCTCGCTGATATTCAGAGCCCAACGTGGGCAATGGTATCGAGTCGCATGCAATATCTAGAACTCCCCGAGAATCTCATTGTCGCCGCTTCAACCAATAACTCTGACTCCAACTTGCTGGCACCACAGTTATCTGTCACTTTGCCCCGCTATAACTTGTCCTTCTTTGTTAATGAAGATGGTGATCTCGAGTCCCGCGACTTTGAGAGGATGGTCTATGACAATGACCAGTGTGCCGGCACATTGTTCGGTTTGCAAAACCAGCTTGTTCTTCGGTCCAAAGTCTCTGTTGAGGGACTTGTTGCTAAATGTATCATCATACCTCGTGGTCTTTGTCAACTCCCTGGTGATACACCTTTCGATTCAAAGAAATCTCTGGAACCAGTTGAGTATCATGCCTACGAAGTGGATACTGAGCTAGGATGCTTGACAGGGAATGCTAGCCTACGGAGCAAACTCTACCAGGTCGAGTTGCATGAGCTGACTAGCATCGACTGGAGGGTGGATCCACTGACAGGCAGGACAGGTGCCCAAGAAGCATTTTGTCTCATACAGTCAGCAGGTTGTCAGTCGTTGATGCAGTAGGGGGTCTCAAAGTAACAGCCGAGTCTACATGAGGAGCAACAAGCTTGCTGCCAAAATTCTAATCCCAAATCTCTGACAGAGTTTGCCGGGATGCCGTGCGTGCAATCTCCGAATCTCCAACCGAACACCTTGAGCAAGTGTTCGCCATTAATACCCTTAGCCCCATCGTCGTCGTCAGCCCCCATCGTCGTCAGCTCCCGTCGTCGTCAGCTCCCGTCGTCGTCAGCCCCCGTCGTCGTCAGCTCCCGTCGTCGTCAGCTCCCGTCGTCGTCAGCTCCCGTCGTCGTCAGTCCCCCGTCGTCAGTCCCCCGTTGTCGTCAGCCCCCCGTTGTCGTCAGCCCCCCGTTGTCGTCAGCCCCCCGTTGTCGTCAGCCCCCCGTTGTCGTCAGCCCCCCGTTGTCGTCAGTCCCCCGTTGTCATCAGTCCCCCATCGTCATCATCGTTGTCCTGCGGCCTCCCCATTGTCACCCTGCAGCCCCGCTGTCATTGTCAGCCCTTTGTCATCGTCAACAACGCTCTTCAATGCACCACGTCAGTCATCTTTGGCCTGTGTCACCTCCGCTTTTGTTGTCTCCCATTATCGTCCTGGTAAGCCCTTACCGTCCTCTCGCTGTCGCTGTCCTCATTGCTCCCCATTGCTGTCCTCCCAGTTGTTGTGCTGAGCCCTTGCCAACCTCTTGCTGTCGCTGTCCTCCCTCAACACCATCCTCCCTCAATGCTGTCCTCCCTCAATGCTGTCCTCCCTCAATGCTGTCCTCCCTTGTTGCCGTCCTCCCTCATTACCACCCTCCCTCGTTGCCACGTCCTCCTTTGTCGCCATCCTCCCTCGCCGCTGTCATCCCTCGTCATGGTCCTTCCTTGTTGCCGTCCTTGCTTGTCCTCGTCCTCGTCGCCATCCATCCTTGTCACTGTCTGTCCTCATTGCTGTCCGTCCTCGTTGCCATCTGTCCTCCTCGCCGTCCTCCCTCAGCCATCCTCCCTCATTGCTGTCCATCGTCACCACCTCCCCGCTGATGAAGTCCAAGGCATCCAGTGAAGGGAAGAACCCCAAGGTTTTTTGGGATAAGGCATATGCTTTCCATACAGATTTGTTCATCCAGTGGTGTAACCAGAATGAAGAAAAACGCAGGCTGCTCTTCAGCGATTCAACGCAGGATGCGAAGCAGCAGGGCCGTGTGAAGCAACAACTCAGTTCAGTGAAGTTTTATCTGTTTGAGGAGGTTGCACGGTATATATTCGAACACGACAAGCAGTTCTTTAGTGATTGGCCAGCAAAACAGAAGAGTCTTACGGAGGCAACCCACCGCCGTTTCTTGAAGTGCGTTTGTGTATTCACGTGATCATAACCTTTGTAACTGCATGTTTACTAGTCTCAAAACTCTATATAACAAGCAGCTTGAACGATTAGGCCAGACGGGTGCTGGGTTAACTGTTGACCAGCTTAAGCAGGGAAATAAGAATGGACTTCTTGGTACGTTGTCTAGTTCTCACCTCTTCTTGTAGCTTATGCGCTGCAGGCGAGATCATTAAGGATTTTCCGTGGTTCACGTCCTTGCATGGCTGGTGGGTCAAGAATCCAAATTTCAATCTCACGTTTAGCACTGCCGATGCCAACCAAGATTTTGCTGGTCAATCTGCTCGCATGTTCAAGATGCGGCCAAAGGTTCCAATGCTGACTGACGACATCCCGCTTGAACCTGGTCCTACTCCATCTTCCCCCCATCTGCAGCCTAGCATGCTGATGCTTGCTGATGATGTTCCGCCACGGCCCATGCTTGTTCCTGCTTCTGCCTCTTGCCTTCCTATTCCTGACAACAACACAAATGTACCTGGTTCCTCTCGCCCTGATGATTCATGGGACTTCAATAATTATCTAGCTGATGACATGGACTTCTCCTTCGACTTTGGTGCCTCGACCATGTACGATGTCACTGGTGGTGGTCTCTCGACCACGTATGATGTCGTCAGTAGTGGTCCCTCAACCACGTATGATGTCGCCCGTGGCAGCTCAACTGCATACGATGTTACAGGCAGTGGCCCCTCAACTATATGTGATACCCCCTCCACGATGTACAACACTGCCATTGCCCCCTCCGCTATGGGCGACGCTGCTGGTGCTCCTTCAACCACATACGATTCCACCACTGCCAACTTGTACAACAATGCTGCTCATTGTAATGCCACACCATATAAAGTTTCCCATTCCGCATCAACTCCAGGTGTCATTGACTTGAATCATCTGTTACGCTGGTTGCGTAGTAACCTAGCAGCGCTCACTCGAAGTAGAGCGAAGTCTTATGGACGAAGCCGAGGTACGTTCTGTGGACTGAGGTGAAGAGAGGTTCTCCCTAATAACCTTATAGCGAAGGCTAGGGTCAAAGGTTCGATAGTGTCGACTGGATCGAACGGTCTCACGCTAGGGGTGCGTGGAAAGGTGGACTAGATTACTAGGCTTGGTAGGCGTAGAACTAGCTAGGGGACATGGAAGAGAATACCCGACTTATATACTGGTTAGGCAAGGGGTGGGAACCTTCAGGGTAGAGGGTTCTACTAGATGGGGTGTGGGTGTCCGTGGCCAAAAGGATCAAAGGAAGCGGATCATGGGGAATGGAACGGCAAGTCTGGAAC